>JASAOA010001859.1:0-134323 GCA_030849815.1 Vickermania spadyakhi
AAGAGCTGCCGCAGAACAAGGGGATCAAGTCCGCTGTTGGGCTGATGTGCGGCCCGCTGCCTATGATTAAATTTGCTGCGAAGCCTAACCTCGAGAAGTTGGGGTACGCGGAAACGAGCTTGTTTAGTTTTTAAAAGCTCAGTGCAGAGGATGTGTTTTATTAATATATATTTGGTTTTCTAAATAAATTTAACAGTTTTTCTGCAGTGTAACTCATTTCCAAACAGTTGGAACTCAAACGGAGTGAACCTGATGGATGGAGACGTTCTACCCTTCAATTCATTCAATGGTCAATATACGACTTTGTAGTTTTATTTTGCGGCTTTTGTGTTCTATTATCGTTATTCCTTTATTCTTATATAATATATTTTTTTGTTTCTCTAATTTTCTTTGTTTGCCTTGAAGGGAATAATAATAATTGAGGCTAGAAGAAGAGAAAGGCCAAGGCTGACTTCTAGGTACGAGTCTTCCTTTCGGAGCAGCTTTGTGCTTTAGAAGCTCGTCACTGAAGGCGTCGCTGTTGATTGCGTCAGAACAACTAATCCTATATACATTGAGTGTGGTGGTGTGAGCTACTTCTCACTTCTAATCGATGCGCTTTTCCTTCCGGCTGGTTCTCACTGTAGCACTGCTGACAGTATGCACATCCTTGATCCAGGCGCACACATTTGGTACGTCGCAGAGGCAACGCGGAGCAACGCCACTCCCGATGAGGTGGGAAAAAATCATTCCGAGACAGTTCTATCTTCCTGGAAATGACTCCTCCCTCTACACTGGAACAGGCGTCCGAGTTGCATTACTGGATACCGGTTTGGACCCGGTGTTTCAGCTTGCTAGTCTGAATAATGTGTCGTGCATCAGTGTTGTTCCTAACGTCAGCTGTGGGGACAGAGGCTACGAGCATGGGACTCTGAGCACCAGCGTGCTAGCGGGGAATCTTCGCTCGTCTTGCGAGGCGAAAGAAGGAGACGATGAGCCGTGGTCCGGACAAAGCTCCTTGTGCGAAGAGAGATATGAAGGAATGGCCCCCGACGCGACGATTCTAATGATACGTATTTTTGACGAGAATCGAGAATCCGACCCTGCTTTTATTGCCCAAGCGTTAGACATCGCGGAAGAGTGGGGTGCAAAGGTCATCAATCTTTCCTTCAGCAGTGAGAACTATTGGGAAAGCTGTGTGAGGCGCCGTGTGGAGAAGCTGCTGGCGAATGGAGTGGTTATTGTGGCCGCAGCAGGCAATAACGGACCGGAGTTTGGCACGGTATCGCATCCTGCAGACGTTTCAGGGGTGGTGGCAGTGGGCTCCACCCTTGTGGCCTGCCCTCGTTTGCCGAGACCGCCACACTGCACCCGAGATGCAGCTCATTTTTTCGATGAATGCTGTACCGAGTCTGTTGCGTCCTTCTCGGGCCGCGGCCCCAGCACGTGGGAATTTCCCTTCGGGGCAGGACGCATGAAGCCGGACCTTGTCGCCGCAGGGGAGCATGTTATTGGAGTGCGGGGTATCTCGGCGAGCACTGGAACGTGGAATGTGGGGGAAACCTTTGGAACGAGCGTATCTTCTCCGGTGGTGAGCGGCTTGGTCGCGCTTTGCATTCAAGTGCTAGTGGATGATGGAATGCTGGAGAGGGAGGTCAACGCTGCGGTCATCAAGAACCTCCTGATCACCACCGCCGAGCCACTGAAGCCCACACAGGAGGAAGTCCAGCGAGCGGTAGATCATCGGCAGAAGTGGGATCAGGACCGTAATGCCAGTCGCCTATCTCCTGGCACGCCGTTAACACGAGTGTACGAAGAATACGCAATGTTGTTAAAGTACAGCATGTACAGTCAAGGCGCTGGAGCGATGAGAGCTACAGCAGCTTTAGCGCGTGCGAGACAATGGGGGAAGCTGAAGGACACGCTTTACGTGTTGCACCCAACAGGGATTCATGCTGTGAACAAAAAAAAATTAGCGTCTCAATCAGACACGACGGCGGCAGGTGTTGGGGGTCCTGAAAGTTCTGACGACAACTTTTGGTGGAACTGGCCATTCAATGAGGAACCTCTCTTCCCTCGTGGGCCTCCGCATCTGATGAACTTGACATTTTGTGCGAGCAAGTTGGACGTGAACCATGCCTCCACCCATGCAATGGAGAGCTTGGTGAAGTTCCGCAGTGTGGAGTGCGATGGAAATGTATCTATCGAAGGAACTCCACTGCTTGGACATGAGAAGCGGCTGCTCTCCTCACAGACTTGGACTTCTGTGCTGGAAGTGAAAGTGGACGTCGTTACTGCACCGGAGAAACTTTGTGGAACAGTAACCATTATGACGTACGCTCGAGAAAATTTTTTTTCTGCTCCTCTTCTTCGAGGTTGTACAGGCGTGACGGCCTTCGGAGTGGTCCTGGTACCGCTACTTTTCTCCACTATGCAGATTCCGTTCGCTTATTCGATTAGACGGCCCCCTCCGCGACATCAGCGTTTGCTGTGGGACACCGCACACCAGTGGATGAACCCCACTGGGGGATCTTCTGCTCCTACCGTGCGACCATCACCTCCGCTATGGGTTCCAGGCGATGATCCCCATAACCCTAATGTGAAGCAACAAACACGGCGTGTGAACCAGCCTGAGGGTTTTGGCGAATACTCTGAGCCTTCGGGAGGAGACCATCCGCACACCAACGGTGCCTTGTTGTACCTCTACCTCCGACGGGAACTTGGTCTGCACGTGGATTTCTTTCCATTGATACCAGAAGTCGAGGAAATCACTGATGGAAACTCACGCATGTCGGACTGGTGGAAGAGGGCGTTTGAGGAGAACGGTGTGCTGCTGCTGATGGACCCAGAGCTGCCATTGATTCCCTCCTTTCGAAAAGCTCTACGGGAGGCGATTGCGGAGAACGCCTTGCATGTCATTATTGTGGGAGAGTGGAGCAACAATGATTTGGCTGCTGCTTTATCTGCTTCTCGCGACGATACGGGTGATCTGGAGAAGAGTAATGAAGATCTCCGCATCCGTGAATCCGGTTGCTCCTCTCCAACGGCTCAGGAATCGTTTCAATGGGTTCGAGATCCAGTGAGCAGCTCAGTGATGGGTGTGGGGCTGAATGGAAGCTTTCACGCTCGCTCACTCAATGCGCTGTTGTTGGAAATTTCCAACGACTTTCAACTTCCAGTGGCGTTGCAATTTTCGGATACCGTGGTTGACGGGATGCTTCTTTTCCCACAAAACACACAGCTGGATCACGGTGTCATCGACGGTATGGAACCCATACGTTCCATAGGACGTCTCAGTGGGGGAAGCACCATTGTTTTGCAAGATGTACCTTTTTCTTTCTCAGCTTCTCGATCGTCAATGCCACGAATATCATCATTCATGTGGGAAGCCCTTGCGTGCAACTTGCCTGGCGCCAATCGCTATCGCCGTTTGTCGAAGCGCTCCCAAGGGAGCAACGAAGAATTGATAGATGAATGGGAAAATGCACCTAACACATCGACGTGGAGAACATTCGGGGTGCTGGAAATACCGTCAAGTCGTCCAAGGTTGACCAAAGAAGACCGATTTTCTCGTGTGGTGCTCTTTTCGGATTCGAACTGTCTTTCCTCCTCGGATGGTCGAGTTCGTGGTCTGCTACACAAAATGCTCTCTGCTCATCAGCGTCACACGCTAACACGATGCCGAGACCCTACCCCCTCAGAGCTGCTGCAGAGCCTTTCGCATCCCGATCATTACGGCACCTTTCTCCGTGAACTGGAGAGGAGTGAATCCCTTTCGAGTAGTGCCTGCCTGGAGCTGATGAAGGAGCTGCTCCATACCGCCTTTGTGGGTTCCAAAACGTGGCTTTGCGGAAGAGAACATTCGCCTTTCACCTCCCGGATGGATAGCCGAAGTGGTTCGGAGCACCCGTCTGCTCTAGAGCCACTACGCCGCACTGCTCCTACATCGGAAGGCGTACAGGATGCCGACAGCAGATCCTCCGGCACAGCGGAGCTACGGTGGATTTTGGAGGCTACACCGCACAGGTGGGAAGTGGGAAAAGTCGTTCGTCGCAATCTTCAAGCAATTTCTGCGAGTCCCATGGCTGTACTAGTTGATGAACGCAGAGTGTTGCAAAATTTTTCTCGCCTTACTATGCCGTACTCGCTTGATTCCGTTGATCGTACGGATACGAGAGCGGCTAAAGCTGCTGAAAGGGATTCGGGCAAGCAGTGGAAAGGTCATCATTTCTGCTGGGCGATACTGATCGTCTTCGGTATGATGATCGTTCGAAAGATAGTATGGCGTCACCGTCTCCACGACACTGTATCTATGACTCGAAAAAAACAGTAACGAATTAAGGATGCGAAGGTTGAGAGAACCCTCAGAAGACAAATACGCAATCCCCCTCCCTCAATAATGATAAAAAAATTATATGTTTATTAGCTCTACTTTTTCTTTGACGACTGTGGTGCCGGCCAATTATTAATGATTTTTTTTTTCTTCTTCCTTCAGTAGGTGTCATAAAAAAAATAATCCATCGTGGCTTTTCTACTACAGTGTTGGGCTGACACCACTGGCTCCCATTTTTTCATTGTCGTAGTTTTCTCCTCCTGTCGTCGTTATCCCACATGCCCTCTCCAAGAAGTGCGCCACGCGTGCCCGTGAAAGCCATTGGTGAGAAAGACCGCTGGCAGACCCCTCTGTGGCTTCACCAAAGGACTGTAGTGGGGCGTGGCACCAGGAGCGGGAGTTCGCCAGCCTTGAAGCTCGGTGAGGTGATACGTGACTTTCCATACTTTATTTCTGCATCAGAAGTGGCCTTTTTTTCCACGCATCCCAACTTCTGCGAGGACATTTTCGGGCTTCGCCATGGGGAAAGACTGCGGTTTGGTTCTGGACTGTGGGAAGGGCAGAGTGCCACTGCGGTCGGAACGCGTGCGGGAAGGCTATTTGTTGTTCGAGACGGATATGCTGTGTGTCAAGCGCTGCCTGTTTCTTTGGATGCGGTGGCGAGCAATTTCAACACGTCCGCACTCAGAACGCTAAAGGAGAAGTACCACATCACCATTTCAGACGCATCTATAAGCAGTGATGCATTCCCTGCTGAGGTTCGACAGCGAGTACAACGAGCAGTGAACCGGCATTACACGGCGCCGCAGCAGCAGTTTCTGCAAAGGGCACCGGATTTGTTTGTGAATATGCAGGAAAGCTCCGAGACGGGAAAACAGGATACACCATCCTATAGGGAATATGTGATCGTCCCTTCTACCAATAGAAGCTTTACTATTCTCTCTCCGAAAATCGTTTCTGCATCTGGAGTAATGGGCTGGGTAGGCGAGGAAAGCCTTCGTAGTCTTTACCCAGGACCACAGGACGCCACTGTATCACTCTCTGCTTCGATAATTGTCTAGGAGGTCTGCATCGGTAGAGAGAAATCTGATCTTGTTTTACCGGGAAAAATACACACACCAATAAAACTATTGCCACACAGCTGGCACTTGTGTTTAACCAAACTAACAGTTGCTGTTCTAGTCTTGTGAAAGTTATCCAACCACTGCTCATTTCTTTTGAAACCACTTTTTACCCTCCTTTATTGGCTTATTTCTGATATAAATATGGTTGTTTTTATGTGGGCATGATCTAGTACGAGCAGTTAAAAGTTTAAAAAGAAAAGATATAAATACATTTAGCTGTACGTGCACGAGCGACGATTATGTAAGGTTCATACAGGTATAAAATAGGCGTCATTTTGTTTTTCATTTTATTATTATTTCTGCTAATAATTATTTTTTAAGAGACGATTTCATTTCTGCAATTGTGATGAACTTCACGGACTCGTTTCGTCTCTGGGTCAGACAATGCCGCTCGAATCGATTTCGCTTACTATTGGTGGCTTTCTTTTTTATCATTTTACTTTTTCTTCTTGGTAAGAGACCGAACGACAGAGTCTCTTCGAGTGATCTGGAAGATGATATGTACTACGGCACAGATGGAACGGATGAGAGAGCAGTCAAACAGCTTTCACACGTGCTCAACCACACTATCCTTGATGTGAAAACAATGACGACCGACGACTTTTACGCTGCTCAGCACCAATTACGCTTGTCTCTCACCGCGGAGAAGGAGACTAACAGTGCGTATTCATTGTATTTTCAGCGTCAAGCCGATTTAGGCTCTGTCGTCGACAATACACTCTCTACAGAAACGGTAGCACGGGTTGCGATGCCACCGAAATCTGCTTTGGCCGAACTCGAAAGTGGAGAAAGTGGCGTACGGAAGCATTTACAGAATATTTTTGGTCTTGAGGATCTTCGATGGTCGACGTGGGAACTGTATGCGGAGCCCCGATCAAAATCTACAGTGACTCCAAGATATCCATGGAAAAAGTTCTTCATCGCTGTGAATTTGTACAAGAATGAAAATATCATTCCTTTCTTCTGTGAGGCGCTGGTGGCATTTCTAGAGGACGAAGTGGCACCATTTTTCTCTGTTCGGGAGTCTGTTGTCGTTTCCATCTACTCTAATGATGCGTCCGACGCGACTGGGCTTCTCATTAAAGAATTCCTTATTCCAAGACTGCAAAAGGCCGGAGTGGAGGTGCTTTACGCCACCATTTCAGGGTCCTGCTTGGGTCATCGTAAACGCCAGCCGTTTCACAACCGCATTGAGTGGCTGTCCTGTGTCCGCAACAAGGCCCTAGAGCCGCTGTACGACATGGGAATGAAAGCATTCCTCACAGATCCACTGAACCCTGAGGAAGAAGAGTGGAAGAAATTAAATGACGAAGATTTGGTGGTCATATTCTTCAATGATATTTTTTTTAAAGCCGTCGATATCACCACGCTGCTGGAAACCCGACCTGACCCAATAGTAGCGCGCCATTTCGAAGTGGATGGAACCGTGACGCTCCGAGGGACAAAGTTTGCTCCACCCACCGAAGCGCCCCCGAACGTCCTTGGTTTTGATATGGCGTGTGCAATGGATTACTACTACACGCTGTACGACTTGTGGGTTCTGCGGGATCACCGAGGGTCCCCTCTGCTGAGCTTACCCCCTTACTGGGACAGTATTCCTGCTCAAGCGGCGGTGGTAAATAGCGCTCAGATGGAAGAGGCAGCCGAAATAGACCGAGGGACTGCTGCCTCGTATGGAATTCCCGTGAAGAGCTGCTGGAATGGCGTGGCGGCTATACGCGGCAAATTGTTTCTTCCTCCTCGCAGCACCGCTGTGCGACGACGAGTAGACACCCTATCCGGCCGCTCCTCCATTCCTTCTCCCACAAATGCCAATGTACCTATCGTGGTGGGCAGCCGCGGCTTGTACACCTCCTCGACCAGCAACGACCCCTTTGAACCTTTTCGAGCTCGAACCGTGAAGCCTCCGGCTCCTCTGGTCATTGAACGGCCATCAGGAGCGCTACTGCAGCGGACGACAGACATCACAGCAGAGGGGATTGCAGACTACTGGCTGCATACTCTGGCGGTGAGAGTGGGATACCGATGGGGAATGGAGGTCAGGACAGCCAACCAGCAGTTCTGTGGCTTGTATCCACAGCACCAACTATGCCGCATTGGGCCAGAGTTTCTTATGTTTATTCTGTTACACGCGAATAAGTGTCCGGCGGCTCTTGATTTTGCGAAAGCTGCCAAGAGCAGTTTTTATGAGACATGGGAGCAGGGTTCCGTGTATGAGGAGTTGTACCCTACTCTTCGACTCCGGAGTTCTGTGACGCCGTCGTATGGTGCGATCGTTCAACAGCAACATACCGTTCGAAGTAACGTTTGCCAGAGTTCGGAGTGCCTGCTCATCTGCGAAGATATAGCACAGGAAGTCTATCTACAGGAGCGGCGAGCTGCAGTGATCCTGATCAACCCTCGAGTGCGGGTTGCATATGAGGTTGAGCACTTTAGACGAATCCAATCGAATGCTTTTCTTTCACCGATTGTAATTTCCTTGGCTATTTTTGTGCGACGCCTTGTGCTGTGGTTGAATTTCTTTCTCGGATTGGACAAGGATTTTTCCTGGCGGACTCAAGATGGAAATGTTCTTCAGCCCCGAGAAGCGGTGTCAATCGATGACGACTGGAAGTGGGGAAACGTTATTCGCGACACGGATTATATCTTCTCTCCTGTTCGAGAACAATGGATTTATGTTAACCTCACCCGCATGACGATGCTGAAGTGCGATGTGGATGAGGTGTTTATTCAAAGTCGATGGTACAGAGCTTCTCGAATCGCATATCGAATCGCGGGTGCTTTCACTTCACTTTTTCTCTTTTTTGTGGCTCTGCGAGTTTTCTCCCGGCAGAGGAGCGTTCGACGCTGTACGGCGAAGTTTCGTGAGATGTTCCGCGCTTCGATGCGAAATATAGCTTCCGGCGCGAGAACTGTACGGCACACTCGTCCAAAGGATACGGCAGGTATGCTGTAAGTGCAATTGCTCGTTGGAGTATACACCAAAACAAGAACACTACACCAATTCGTGGCAGAAAACGTCTCTTTAGCACTACGATTGACCTGTTTCTGATGGTGTGTAGGTCAATCATCCCATGTGTTAACAGTCTACCGCATTGGTAGTGCTCAACGCACGAGTAAAACATTATCTTTTCATCTTCATTTTGTTTTCTTTATTTTTTGGATTTTTAGAATTAAGTACTCCTGAAAGAGTACTTTTGTTGGTCCAATGAAGTTGAAACCGGAGAGAACGGCAGCTCCTTCAAAAAATTTCCTGTCCAATTCCGAACAGAATGAACTTCTTCTGCAGCTTGCTTCCATGCTTCGCGTGACCCTCGTCTTCTTGCGCATGGTTGCCATTTTTCAGATGGGGATCTCTATCTTTTACACTGGCCTTTTTTTGAGTGGGATGCCTCCCGTCTATGTAGAGCAAGTCGAAGATCGGGACTGGCTCGGGCGGCAGTTCCTTCTAGACGGTGACTCGCTCCTAGCAGATGTGAATCGGTTTAGTACACCCCCGCCCTCGTCTACTGGCGATAATCCCAACTTTGAGCAGATAAGACGACGCGCCATCGAGAGCGATGCCGACATGAAAGCGCTTTTGGACTTCGTCGTGCGAGCACATCGGTTGCACCACATCACCATCAGCGGAAGACTTGCGCTGCTGTTCTCCATTATCTTGCTCGTTGTGGGAGGGTGGAGTTGCTTAAAGGCAGGGATGCTGCTGCGCGTACCTCCGGCGGCGTTGGTAGCTTCGAGTAGTTCGCGAAGTGCCACTTGCGACGCACCGCAGGAGGAGGAGGAGAACGGGCTGAAGTTGCTCACTCCCACGTCCGATTCCTCTAGTCTTGTAAAATACATTCAAAGCTATGCATTCGATCCACTGTTGAATCACCGTTTGTGGTTCGCTTTGTCTCTGTGGCCATCGTGCTATTGGCTGCTAGCTCTTCACGTGTATAACCGCAACAAGAACGCCATAATGGAAGGGGCTCAGGCGGAAACGGCGTATCTTTACTTTGGCGTTTCTTCCCGATTTCTGGACATCGTCCTTGCGATCTGGCAGCCTGTCTTTCATTTAGTTTCGTCTTGGATGATTACATCTATGGTGGGAGCTCGGAACGAGTTGATCAATATTTCAAAGCTAAAGTACTTTTATGAAAAAGAAAAGGCAAGAAAGTGTTCCTAGTCACTCAGCCCCACGTCCCGAGCAAGTAAATAATAATAGTAATTAGCAAGAGGTATATACAATATAGATATTTTTGCTTCTCCTTCTTGTGTTTCTTTGTTTGTCTTTCACATTTCATTTCAACTTACTGTTTTCTTTTTCTCGTTACTTATTTAAATTAATTGATTGCTGTTTCTGGGTTGTCATTCGAAAAACAATAATTAGCTATTGCGGGAAAAAAAAAAGGTAATACTGTAAAGGAAATGGAGCGAAACACCAGAAAGACGGCGTCCATGAAAAACGCGCAGAATAAAAAGCAAAGCCGAAGCGGTGAGGAGAAGCGGAAGGGAGGTGCGACTTCAAAAGCAGTCGACGAGCCATACGTCGTGGTGATCACCAACGTGGAGAACGATTTCTCCAAGATTCACCAGTCTTGTCTTCCGTCGTACTTCGGGTTGGATCCAAACCGCAGTCGCAATGAAGATCGCGGCTCCGATAGTGCAGAAGATCAATGCGTCTACAGCATCAAGTGCCGGACAGAAACACGTTCTGCAGAAATTACAATTTCAGGCAGTGCTTCGGCTCCAGTAAGCTCCGTCTTCTCGGGATATTCAAAGAAGAAGGAAAAGGGCAGCAGCGAGAACACGACCGCCTCCGACCCAACAGCTGTGGAAACGAGTGAGAGTAGTGATTTCACTGAAGACGCGAAGCAAACGGATTTACTAGCGGCTCGAGTGGCGTCTCTGCAGCATCAACCATATTTCCGCTACCACCTTCGCTTTGACACACATATTCCCGGCAAGCCAGCACAGTCTGTGCTCCATTCAGGATATAGAAAACGCCAGCGAGATGATAAAGACAGCGAGCCTCGCTGCATAGAGGTGAAGCAATGCCTTCATACGCAGCAGGACTTGGTTACTGCCGTGGCGGCTGTTTCTGCGTCTTGGACGAACACGGAACTGAGGCAGCATTTGAAGGATTTACCGGGGTTTATGGCGTGCTGGAAGCTGTATTCTCGCCATTTCCGGGTCGTTTTTGAAAATAAAGGCGCTCTATTTCGTGCAAAGCAACTTTTAGATGAATTTGAAATTGAAGGCAAGGTGCGAGTGACTCTTCAGTTGTCTGACGCTTATCAGCGCCAGTACGAAGAGAGTCTTGTGACGGAGCATGCAAATTGGCACGAGGCACCGTTGCTGGAGAGTGTGTCGTAAAAAAAAAAAAGAGAAGTGTTCTCTGTTTTATTTAAGTATGAGCGAGTAATTAACACGGTGTAAAACTGATTCATAATACTTTCTTTTCTTTTCTTTCTAGTTGTTGTTGTTGCAATTGCGATGAACGAATTGAGTGCTCTTAACAAAAAAAAAAAAGCACTCACACTTTTGCTAATAAAAATAAATAAATAAATGAAACCTGTCTCACTTTCTTCTCTGATTTTCGGCAATACTGTATTTTGATGGCATTTGGTCATCATCCATTTTTTCAAATTCATTACGGTATAATTTACGGGCCCCTTTCTCTCCAAGGAGATCTTAGATACGGGTATTCTTCGCAGCCGCCGCTGTTGTTTTTGAACCGTCCATCGCTCCATTTAGTTGCGTATGGCGAGAAGGGATCGTGTGACGAGACTCAAGTCTCATCGGACGAAAGCGAACAAGAATCCAAAGCTTTCACCGTTCCAGCGAGAGCAGAAGCGAACAAAGCTTGCCAACCAGCCCCCAATAATAAAGCCTAATGAGCGCGACGCACCCAAAAGTCAGAGACTGGTTCTCGAATACTTGGAGGCCAAGCGAAAGCGAAAGGAAGACAAGAAGGCAGAGGACTTGCGGTTGCGTGAAGAACGTCTCTCCAGACCCAGTTCAAACCCTGGAACAAGCGATAGGGAGGCATCTCCTCGGAAAGCAATGCAGAAGGAGAAGCCTAAAGCTCGATGCTCGGAGCCAGAGACGTCGCTGAATCACTTGCTCGGATCCTCTCTAGGACCGGCTGTGGTAGCCTTCCCGACTGCCGATGGCTCTCCAGTTCTGTTGGGCCCGAACGCCATTGTGGCGCGGAAGAAGGAAAGGAAGCACCAAAAGCGAGTGGCCTCGCGCCGGGAGCGCGTGAAAGTGGACGTGACAAGGATGATGAAGGAGTTGGAAAAGCTAAAAGGCGGCAAGCGGAAGAAGGAACAGGATCCCAATATCGCCTTTGAGAAGGAGCTGAAGGCGATGCAGCGAGAGAAGGCCACAGAGGACAAGAGGCAGCTGTTGGCTCAACAGCAGCTGCAGAGGAAAACGGCAAAGGAGGCAGAGGCAGCGTTAGAGACAGCTGCGCTAGAGAACGAGAGCCGAACGACTAGGATTGGAACAAAGGGAGAGGAAGATGATTCGTCCACTAGCAAGAAGCGTATTAGTTTTGATGAAAGCGTGCCGAACTACGAAGCAAGCGACGGAGTGAAAGGACCTCAGCGAGTGAAACGGAAGGCCCCTCGTGATTTTAGTGACTTAGTGGATGTCGTGCGCTTCAACGATCGAGTGGAGGCACCACCAGTGTTTAATGTCGTGCCCAACCGAAATGCCGCCGTGTCTCGTCTCGCGCACCGCCTAGAGGCAGAGGGGGCTGCAGGCGGAACCCCCACGCGCCACCGCCTCCTCTCCAGTGCGGGTGGCCTGGGAGAGCAGAAGCGCCTCTCGCGGCTGGGTCTGCGTCCCGCGGCAACACAGCTCTCCTTCGCACGGGAGGCGAAGGAGTCCAAGGAAAAGGAGATGGAAGCCCTTCGAGCGCACGTGATGGCGGCGTACCAGAAGAAGAAGCGGCGGCGTCTGGAGGAGAGTAAAGGGGTTGACATGACCCATCGTTTTCCCTCTCTTTGAGACGTAGGTGTTGAAGGACAGACAGTCTCCCATACAATGGGCTAATCGTTGTCGGCCTTTCCCACTGTAACAGCAGTGCGGCTACCGACTTCTCTATTTTTTTTTTTTTAAGTAAAGAGCTTCATTTGATTCGATTAAGACATTGCATTAATAGTTTTGAAATTAGTCGGTGACGTGATGGCCTGGTCTTGATAGGCTGTTGGCACGTCATGTCTTTCCTTATTTTCGACTTTAAATTATTTATTCTCGATTTACACTACTTGTTTTTTGCCGTATGAAAAAAAAAAGTTACAAAATATAATACCTAAATTAGTTGGATAAGTACTTCTTGTGGACCTATTGAATACTTTTCTTTATTGTAGCGATGATGTATTCCTTATCTGTAGCTCCGAATCCTTCACTCAGTCTTTTCCGTCGATTCTTGGGTCGTCGTATTCCATTATGTTCTGCGCCACCTCGTGGAGGACTCACTGCTCTTCGGAGGGATTTGAGCAGCGCAACCTTGGAAACGAAATCTGCCAGTCCGTTCGAGGGGATCACTCTTGAAGAAATTCTCCGCGGAAGTCAGCAAGCGTATTACGCGATGGGCGTGGTGCTCGGAGAATTGACAGATGCCATTGAATCAACAGACGAGGAATTCGTTGTGAAGGATGCTAGGGGGATGAGGTCCGGAATGCCACTGTCTACAGCGGGAGACTTAGATTTGGCGCTTCAAAAGCATTTCCCTGAACAACTCCGAAATTGGAGTCCGAACTTTCTCTCCGTTGAAACCGCTCCGCCGTCGAGTAGTGCCCTTACAGCTCTTCTTCCCGTCTCCGAGTCGTTCAGCCACTGGATTGGGGGATTGTATCAGGAACATAAGAAAAAACTGTTTAACCTTCTTGAGGTTAGTGGACCTCACGACTACATTGTGGACTCTCGCATTCTCAGCGGTGGGTGTGTCGTTGACAAGAAACCTAAGCCCCTAAAGAGCCTCCAAGACGTGCCGCGAACCACGGATGAGCTCGATCATTCATCGTCTGGCACACCTGTAAGCGAAGAGGAGTCCTCGGTTGAGGAACAACTTCAAGATGTAATTCAAATGACGCTTCAAGAATCGGTTGACGACCCCACAGCGTATTTAATCATACGACACGCCGTCGTTCAGCCTCCAGCACGAACGAGTACGAATTACGAATGGTTCTACCCACGAATATGTGATCAAGCCAATGAGAACGAGCGAGTTTTCGTTGCACGACTATTCGGGGTGATTAATTCTGGGAGTCTCTATATGTTCAAACTCTTCGATTTTGTGCTGCGAATGATCTTCGCGCAACCACTGAAGATCGGGGTGACGCCGACCATCAAGAAGAAGCTGAACGTTCCAGCGGATGCGGTCGAAACGATTCCTGTGACTGAAAAAGATGCACATTTTATTCGTAACTCAAAAGGAGAATGGATCTTGAGCTACCTGAAGCCCGTTGTAGGGGATCTCCCCATCCGAAAGATGTCCGGTGTGAAATTGTCGTAGCGTCTCCCTTTCAACACAGAAGATCATCAAATATAGGATTTGGCACCGAAAAACTCTTTTTTTGTTCCATTTTCTAAATCGAGATTTTTATTTTCTTTACAATTCAAGAAAAAAAAAGGAGGAACTTATGCCAGCATCTAGTGTGTTCACACTTCATCCAATGGTGTTGTTTGCTCTCATTTCTCTCCATTTGTTCAACATCAACGTACTCTGTACTTTCTTTTTCGTCTTTTTCTTGTTTTTATGCTGTACATAATTTTGATTGTATCAGCAATTGATATTGAAACTCAAGCGGAAAACGTGCAGCATCCTATAGATTTACAAAGCATCACCTCGAATCAAGTAGCTTCCTCTGCCCCCCTGAAAAACTTCTTTTTCTCTCCCACCGCTCATACATTGGTGCTGGCATTTATTTTCACTTTATTTCATCTATTTATATATTATTATTATTTTTTCACACTTCAAAATCAATACTCGTATTTATTGTTGACATTATATTCTTATCATAGATATTCACATCATATGGAATCATAGAACTATTCATATCTCATTGACGAAAAAATAATTATGAAAAACTTACAACCACTTTCGAACCGCTTAGCAGGTCTTCCTGGCTCTACTCTCGCTCATGTGAAGACGCAGTCGCTGGCACGCGACGAGGAGGAGAAGGTGAGGCGCAGTCGGATTAAAGGCACTATCGTATTGGTAGAGCAGTTCTTAGCTGAACAAGGGTACTCCCAGGCGTTGCAGCTGCTGCAACAAGAAAGTCAGGTTTCCTTGTCGGAGTACTGCCCAGCGGATAACATGGACCTCATGCACGTGGTACAAGAGTACGAGCAACTTTATCACTTCAAATTTCAAAAAAAGCCGAAACTTTTCCGTTTGCGCGGTGGTGAGGAGGACATCAAGATGGTGAGTGAAGGCGGAGAGAAGCTACTCATTCGAAAGAAACCGGGATTAGGCGCTAATCCTCTCATTAATCCACCTTCTGCCGATACTGCCTCTGGAAATCGTACAGCGGTGGGAAGTCCCGCTCAGGCACTGAAGAATCGTTCCCAGCATGCACGTAACAAGCCAAGTGGAAATAACAGCGTTGAGGATCTTCAATTTAATGTTGAAGGCACCAAATTGGCACCAACAAACGGAGCAGAGGAACCTGATTTTTTTTCCGTTGCACTGAAGCCTCTGCCCGTCTTTCCTACTGGTGAGCTGACAGAGCTGGCTGCCACCATCCGACGTGAAATAATGGATGTCAACCTTTCCGTTTGTTGGACGGATATTGCTGAACTGCACCAAGCAAAGCAGCTACTCAAAGAGGCAGTGGTAATGCCAGTGAAGTACCCTGAACTCTTCGAAGGCATCGTGAGGCCATGGAAAGGTATTTTGCTCTTTGGACCGCCAGGCACGGGAAAAACTATGCTCGCCAAAGCTGTTGCTACCGAGTGCCGCACCACATTCTTTAATATTTCTGCGTCTTCTGTAGTATCCAAGTGGAGAGGAGACTCTGAAAAACTCGTTCGGATGTTGTTCGACTTAGCCGTGTATTACGCACCGAGTACCATTTTCATTGATGAAATCGACTCATTGATGTCAGCTCGGTCTTCCGAAGGGGAGCATGAAGGCTCCCGTCGAATGAAGACAGAGCTTTTGACACAAATGGATGGCTTATCAAAGCGAAAAGGGGGTGAAATTGTGTTTGTTTTAGCTGCGAGTAATGTTCCCTGGGACTTGGACACGGCAATGCTGCGACGCCTGGAAAAGCGTATTCTTGTGACGCTGCCCACACTCTCTTCACGGCGGGAGATGTTTCAGCGCACGCTTGGGCGAAATGTGGAAAATCCTCAGACTTTCGACTGGGACACATGTGCAGAGCTGACACATATGATGTCTGGTGCAGATATTGACATTCTTTGCCGCGAGGCAATGATGCGCCCTATTCGTAAACTGATCGATGAGTTGGAGAATCACCGTAACGGCGACATTGAATCATTGCAACGGCATCAGCTAACACAGCCTAAAGTATCGCTAGATGATGTGAAGGCTAGTGTGGCTTGCACCAAGAGCAGCGTTGATGAAGGGGAGTTGAAGAAGTACGACCAATGGACACAATCATTTGGGAGTGGTCTTTCTACGTAAAACGCTTCTTTTCTTTCGTGCTACAAGGATGAAACTCATTATATGATGAAAGTGAAACTGAGTCAATACCTTAAATCATTTATTTTCGTGTCGGATATATATTTTTTGCTTCTATTAAAATTTCTCTCTTTCCTTTCCTCTCTATTATACTTTTATCATTATTTGATTCGATACAGCAATGTCCGATTTCGTGGCATCCACTCCTTCTGTTATTTTAGACTGCGGGTCTCACCACCTGCGTGCAGGTTATGGCGGTGAAAAAGGGCCACGGTTGGATGTTCCTACTCTGGTGGGACATCCACGTCACCGCGGCGTGGCCATGGCTGCTGGAATGAACGAGTCTGATGTAGGCGAAGAGGCGCTGGTGAAACGCGGTATGCTGAGTGTCAAAACACCCATCAAGGATGGCCTGGTGCAAAGCTGGGACGAGATGGAGAAGCTGTGGAGCCACGCTATTTTTTCTGAGCTTCGTGTCACCCCAGAAAGCCACTGCTTCCTTACCACCCAGAATGTCAATTGCCCTGCGCTGCAGAAGGAGAAAACCTTGGAGCTCATGATGGAAACCTTTCACGTGAATTCTCTCTTCCTCGGAACATCACAAACCATGAGCTTGTACTGCTATGGCAAGACGACCGGGGTAGTACTGGACAGCGGCAAGGACGCTTCCATCGCGGTTCCGATACATGAAGGCTACGCGTTGGGTCGGCACGTGACCCGTTCACCAGTTGCTGGCCAAGTGCTAACAGACTACTTGGGCTCTTTATTGAAAGAAGAGGGATACAGCTTCGGAACAGCGGCAGAATTAACGGTGTTGAATCAAGCGAAGGAAGAGTTGTGCTATGTTAAGCCAAGTGGTTTTAATCATTCCAGTGATTGTTCAAGAACGACGCAAGGAGCGATGCCAAATGAACTGATGACGAACTCAGTGGAGGGCGGTGTAGATGATTCGGACCTAGAGATGTTTATGCTGCCCGACGGTCAGGAAATTCCTCTCTCCGCCCATCGCCACGTCACGACAGAAGTCCTTTTCAATTTCTCATTGCTTGGGAACCCAAACTTTCAGCCACTGTACAAGGTACGCACAGAAATGGGTGACGTGTTCGAACCTTCGTTTCAGAAAGGTATTAGCTGGCTGCCTTTTGCTGCTATCAACCTTTGCGAGCCCACTTTGCGCTCTAAGCTGTATGCCAACATTGTGATTGCAGGAAATACACTAGCTCTCCCAGGGGCTCGGTCTCGGGTAGAGAATGAAATTATTCAATTGTATCGTGAGAATCACACGAGCGAGGCAGTGACTCCTATTCACGTTCACGACACAATGTGCCGAGGGTACAGTGCTTGGCTGGGTGGATCCATCTTAGCTCGCACTTCCATGTTTGCTCACTTAGCCATTTCTAGACAAGAGTATGAGGAGGAGGGTCCGCGGGTAGTACACTGCAAATCTCTGTAGTGAAGAACCACTACGTGTGGGGTCTCCAGCTTCAATAGAAGTATAACTTTTGCGTCGATTGCCGAAGGAAGAGTTGAGATGCTACTATGTAAAAGGATTTCTACCTGATTATAGAAAGTGCTCACAATGACCAAAATAAACGGAAGAGTAAATCATTCTTCCTTTGCTGTAAAAAGCTATCTCAAAGAAAAAAAATAATCCCTTTTTCTTCTTCTTTTTTTTTTGCTCCTTTCTGTCTGTACAATTGTAAAGAAGCAAATCCTGTAGGTGTGGAAGCCTCCCACCATGGCCACCTCGGGATTATACGATGTTACCGCATTGGCTAAAGAATGCCCGGAACACTACGTCAAAATTTGTGAGGGAAGTACGGCAGTATTATTTCCTCCGGCCATGCTCAAAGGGCGTGGTGATGAAACGGTGAAGAAAAGACAAGACGAAGAAGCAGATGACGCACAGGCCGTTTTTTACAATCCTGCTCAGGTTGTCAACCGCGATCTCAGCATATGCGCGCTTGAGCTTTTCTCAAGACTCCGCCGCCTGGAGCCTCCTCGAAAGGGAGGGACGACCAAGGGCATCACCATTCTGGAGGCACTTAGTGCCACCGGTCTTCGGGCGATACGATACTTTAAGGAGATCACGAATGTCCAGTTTGTGATTGCTAACGATCTCGATCCTGATGCGGTTCGCTGCATTCGACAGAACTGTTTGTATAACGGGGTTCCTGTCGGGACCCCCACCGCTTCCTCCAACTTTGATCTTTCTGAAGCCGAAGGCGGCGAAGAAACCTCCAATTCCTCTGCCGTAATTCCAAATCTGGATGATGCGGTTGATTTGATGCACCGACTGGGAACCAACCCAGGCGTGCATCCGGGAAAGCGTCTGGCGCTTCTGGGACGAGACAGTGGCCCACAGTTTCTGCTGCAGCAGGAGCGGATGGATGTCGTCGACTTGGACCCATACGGCTCCGCCTCGCCCTTTCTTGAAGCAGCCTTTCGATGCATCAAAGAGGGCGGAATGATGCTCGTCACAAGCACGGATTCGGCTGTCCTTTGCGGTAACTACACGGATACGTGCCACGCCAAGTACAACTCCGTCTCGTACAAGGCGGCTCATTGCCACGAAATGGCAGTTCGAATCCTCCTTTCCAGTATAGAGCGTGTGGCAAATAAACACCGAAAGTATATCGTACCGCTTATTAGTCTGCACATTGATTTCTATGTGAGGTGCTTTGTTCGGGTGTATTCTCAACCAGCAGAAACGAAACTGAGTCCGTGCAAACTGGGCTACCAGTTGCAGTGCACGCATTGCCCTGCCTTCTGGCTTCGTCCCATGACAGTTGAGCGTCACGCACGGCCAAAGAAACGGAAAAGAGAAACCCCAGCCAACGAAGATCCGGCCGTAAAACCGTTGGATAAAACACCCGACGAGGAGAAGCTGCGCTTGGAACTATTCCCGTTACCTCCATCTCGACACACAAACCCGCGATTGGTTTGCCCTTCCTTAGAGAGCCTTACAAGCTGCAATGATGCGAAGACTGGTGAGGCCAGCCACCCCGTGTCCTGTCCTGTATGCGGTTGTAGTGTGACGGTGTCTGGGCCACTCTACTGCGGCGCGACTCAAGATCAACAATTTCTCTCTGAATTGCTGAAAGTCATTGATGAACGCGATAAAGAACAAAAAATCACGGCTGCAGCTCGCATCAAGGGTTTGGTGCAAACGGCTCTCGAAGAACTACCGCAATGCCCTCTTTTCTACAACCTTCCTGATATTGCCTCCTATGTGAAGGTGCGCTGCCCTCAAACCCCGTGCTTTGTGGCAGCCTTAGGGCGACTTGGATACCACTGCAGTCAAGTGCATTGCGCTCCATCTGGAGTTAAAACGGACTGTCCTCCAGATATTCTCTTTTCGATCATGCTGCAGTGGAAAATGTTGCAAGACAAAGCTGACCGGGACGAACAGGTCACACCGGGTTCGCTCTCCCAAGTAAAGCTGTGCATCTCTCCGCTGAAGGAGGTGGATTTCACGTACGACACGCAGTACGACTTTCGCCGGGACTTTACTGGCATCGCGAAGTTCATTCCGAACGCTCCTGGGTGGGGTCCGAAGAGACGACACACCGGTGCGGCGGTGGACGAGCCTAAGGGAGTTGACGACCGTAAGCTCCATTAAGCTAGGAACTCCACAACGTTTAAATCAGGATGAAAAGAAATGAAGTTATGCGGTTTTATTATTACTAGTAGTAGTTTCTCTCAATGGTGGATAGCAGGGTCCGTCTGCATCCACCCGAAACAGAACACTGTCGGCTGAATTCATTTAGTTTTCCTTGTTTCTTTCTTTCTCTCTTAATAATTATTATTTCTCTGTTGCTTAGGGCGTTAAGCGAAAACACTAGCACTGAGCGGATCGGATGCCTAATGCACATTTTATGATTGTCGGGGTAAACGACTCGGTGCTGTACGAATTTGACAGCTGGAGCGGAGGCTTACTCCTGCTTTTGCGTCAGTTTGTGGCGTATGCTGCCCTGGACGCGGTGGAGGAAGCAATGGGGAAGCACGGGGAGGCGTTTTTACCGAAGGTTCATAAGCCTTCTGGAGAAAATGTGGTCGTCTCAGCGTATGTTGGCCTCTCCAGCATTCGACTATTACTCATTCAGGACACGGACCCCAACGAAACACTTCTGCGCACGTTCTTCTGCGAGGCATACAAATTGTGCTGCCAATACCTGGCGAATCCTTTTCGTTCTCCCGACCAACCGATTGCGAATGGAACGTTTCGAGACCAGTTAGACGAACTGTCCAGAACATATTTATAGCCAGTTTTTTTTTAATGGAAAAAAGCGTACACATCATGGCAGAGAATAAGCAATGTCCATGAATACAATGGAGCAGATTAGTAGTTTGCGGGATACTTCCTTAATTTTTTATTCATTTTCTTGCTGCTGTTCTTCTTATTATTATTGTGTGGAACCCATGATTTTGTTGTAGGTACTCTTTTTCTGTTTCCAAAATATTACAAGCTCTCTGAAAAATTTACCGACAAATAGTGGACCGCAAAGGAAGTGGTAACTTCTAGGCTCATTTCTTGCGTAAAGAACTGCTGTTTGTTGTTTTTGTTGGCGAATTGCCTGAAACAGGAAACAACGACGTACCATAATAATGCGTCACACTCTACCGTGGAGGAGCATATTTGACGCATGCTTCTTGATTAATTTGGATCGACGGAGCGATCGTTTAGCACATGCAATGAAACAAGTCGAACGGGCACGACTGCATAAATGCTTTAAACCAAACGTTGAGCTACAGCGCATCAGTGCGGTGGATGGAATGGCTCTGAATGTCACCTCCCTCGAACGTCAAGGTTTCATTACGCCATTAGGGTTAGAACGCTTACGACAACCGCCCGAGAGCAAACTATTTGGGATGGATCTCACGCTTGGTGCTATCGGGTGCGCGATGTCTCACCGGGCGGTGTGGGAAAGGGTCGTTCGCGGTCAATATTCTGCTGCCCTTATTCTGGAGGACGATGTGGAGTTTCATCACCGTTTCGCTAGGGAGCTGCCCAAGAGATTGGAGAGGTTACCAAAGGACTGGGAACTGGTGTACCTCGGAGGGCTCGACTTGCTCTCTGCTGGAAAACCTCCTCGACCGTACGTGGCCGAAGGTGTTCGGCGAGCATATCAGGGACAACGAGAGCTTACCGCCTATGTGGTGCATGCGGCATCGGCGAAACGCTGTTTAGAGCTGACATCACCGTTGACGTGGCAAGTGGATACGCATTTGTGCTCTGTTCTTGAAAAAGATCCTGAAGCCGATGATCAATGGATTGTAGACCCCAGATCCTACGTGTTTCAGCCATCTTTAGCGATTCAGCTCACTTCATTCGGGACGGATGTACAAAAGAAGCCATCTGATAACGCAGCGCTGGAAGATGCTTCACGACGTATGCGAGAATTTATTGGTGGGGGCTCATCCGTACGGTAGAAGATTTTTGGCGTTATTATTTTTTTGTATTACTGCCACCGGATGCAATAGTTTTAGGGGGTCTGATACGATAGAGTTGAGGTACCCTCGGTGCTGCTTTTCATCAGTAAAGTGTTTTTAAGTTTTTTCATTTAAAAAGGATATAGTACACACAAAACGAGGAGAAAAAAAATTATACTGTTCAGGATCAATTTAGTTCGTTTTCTTGCGCTTCTGCTATGCGCTTTCACATCATAAATATTGTACTGCTTTTACTATTATTCATGTTTATGCTTTTCAAAGAAGGCTATCGAAGTACAACCACAGGTAGGCTGCTCGTAGAGCCTGTAGTGTTCGTCTTATCCATTAGCATGATCAACTACTCCCGTGGGCAGTTTGATCAATCGAAGAACAGCGATGGAGCTCGGAATACAACAAGATCCAGTGAGAACTTGTCGCTGGATAGCGAAAAGGCCTCCCAAGAGAGGGTGTCATGTGGCCGCTCCCGTCATATGGTTCATGAGGTATCGTTAGATCAAGTCGGCTCGCTGTATGATCCAAGCGAGCGGTATACGATGGAAGGGGGGGATTTCGCTCCACTGCTCCCGCCAGAGCGTTACAAGGGCCGCGTTCTCTCCGCGAGCTCCCTCCGGCGAAGGCGGAAACCTGGCCTGCTGGTAGACCGCAAAGTGGAGTCGAACCGTCCGCGTGTTGTCGTGGACGGCGTGGATGACTTGCGTGACACTGTCACTGGTCTTCTGGCGCGGCGCTTGGATGCGCTGGATGTGGTGGCTCGAGAGACCAAAGCGGAGGAGAAGGACATTCAACAAGACCTTCTAGCCATGGACCCTAGTTATGAGTTTGCCAAAGCCCAAGTCCACCCGGTGGATGACCGCATCACCCCCCACACACTTCACGTCCTCTTGCGCAACAGCCGAACTACCGTGACACGCATTCACCCACCCTCATTGAAGAAATCGCCGTACTATTCTTTTGTCTCCAACAAAGAAATTGAACAAATTCTTGCAGAGGTCGATGAAACGGATGATGGAAAAACTCCTAATCCGGATAAATTGTCCATGCGTGCGGAGAAGCCTCCGATCCATGAACGCACACCCAGTTCTGAACGGAAGAAGAATGCCAGAAAGCAGCGGCCTCCATTGAAAAAGGACAGCCGGATGGTGGTGAAAGGCCAGACTCCTGGGGAGTTCATGAAGCGCACGGCGTGCCCAAAGCCAGAGAACCTCGACTCATTGGAGTCCGTACAACTTCATTCTCGTCGTGGGGATATTTTCGATCAGTACGCTGCTAATCAAATGAAAGAGATACAGCAGAATGATATTCACTATCTGGAACCTCCTAATTTGGTCCTGGCGAACTCGGCGAAATACTTCCAAACGACGAGGGACGATGAAGCGCCACCCGATGGCTTTGGGATATCTCACCCTTCTGTACCTCTGCAATCCAAGCATCCCAAGGAGAAATGCATGGTCTATCCCCCCGTTCCGGTTCGGTACGCCACCAAAGAGGACGAGAAGCGGGCGATGTCTCTCAAACGTTTGGCGCCACGACAAGGTGTTCGACCTGGATCAGGGGAGAAGAAGGCCGTGGAAAGTGAGCACCTGCAAAACCTTAATGAGAGTGAAAACAAGGAGACGTTTACGATTTGTGACGATGGCCGGACACCGGAACAGGCGGAATTTCTCCAATTCACATTTACCACCGCTTCTCGAGGGGAAGATACGCATTTCATCGAACAACTCGTAAGAGGCTTCACGGCAGACAAGAAAAAGTTGTACCAGCAGATTGCAGCGGAACGGAAGAAACGGCACATCCAACCGTCTGTTGCACCCACGTGTAGTAATTTAAAGGAACAAGGCTTAGCAGCTGATGCGGAGACACAAGATCGGTGTGAACCACATTGTTCTCCACAAGGTGTCACGACGGAGCTCAGAGTCCCCTGCGAGCCGGTATTCTCCGTTTTGGAGGCGATTCTTGCCGTCAGCAGAGAATTTGAGAAGATTAAGCAGGGCAAGGAAACGTCCACCTGGACGGACTCGGCTCTTTTGGCGGGGGATCGCCGATCGGCCATCGAGCGACTGGTGTCTTTTAACAGCACCAGAATACCGGAGCAGTACTGGGTTTCTATTCAAGAGCGCAGCTTGATGAGCAAGAACAGAGAGGGGGAAGGAACTGACAATGAGAATGGAAGCCGCATCGAGTCCAGCGGGTCAATTGGAGGAAGGCCGTTGGACGAAATTCCGTTGGAAGAATTTTCTCATTTGTGCAACGCGAGTCGCACCAAACGCCGCCACGCAGATATTTCTATTTTATTTCCTGCACCAAAGCCTGTAGGAAGAGCTCAGGTGTATCTCTTGGCTGAAACCATTGACTTTATGCTTCGACATAACCTTTTTTTAGATGCCCTTACAGACCCTACTATGGCGACGCAGATATTACCTCCAGACGAAAAGTTCTCCTCACCTACATCAGAAACGAATAACCGGTTACTCAAACCAGAAATTCAACAGCACTCCGACGATGCGCATCATCGGTATACTCAGGCAGCAAAGCAAGTCATTGAAACTCTGGATATTGGTTTGGTGGAACTTGTCCGACAGGTGGGGTCCTCGTGCATCGAGCGAGGAGCGCTTTTGGATACATTGCGTCAAGCGTTGGTCGATGTGGCTAACAGCAGCGTTCGCATTCTTCATCATGCAAAGGACGTGGCATTTCAAGAAGCATCCAAACGTTTTTCCTTACGCAAAGAAATGGAGAAGCTGGAAGAACAGTCCAAAGTGCAAGCTCTGAAGATCCGTGAACTGGAGAAAGAAAATCAGCGTCTTTTGCTGTCGAATGATTCTCTCCAGCTCAAGGCTACTCGAATGGATCTGCTGCTAGAAAGAATAGAAGCCAAGAGGAAACGTTACGAGCTCCACAGTGAAGATGAGCACGCCTGTCTGCTGTTGGAACTGGAGGAGGATATGATTAAGACCGCCAGCAAAGCCGTCATCACAGTGAGTGAAGAAAAAGCAGCTCTTCGCGACGGACCCAATCAGCCTTCCGGAGAAGCTCCAACAGCTGCCGAAGCGAGGAAGCGAGTATGGGATGCTAAGACGGCAATGCAAACTCTGTACAACGAGTCCGCCCATCTTCTGAAAGAGCTTCACAGCGCCACTGTTTCCATGAACAATGCGTGCGCTCCACTTTACGATAAAGTAGCGCTGAGTGCTTTGTCCCCCAACGCCAACCTCGTCTCCGCGAAATGGGCCTCTATTGCACATGCGGTGGGGGAGTTTGAAAAGGAAAAAAGTCACCGCCAGCGTGTCTTTCAGGTGTTCACCGACTGGTGCGAGCGGTTCAAGCGTGAACGGAAAATCGAAATAGAGTCTGCGAAGAAGGACGAAGGTGAATTTTTAGTAGACTCCTCGCCGGAAAATTCTAGTGTGGAGCCGCTACTCGCCGATTCCGCTGCTAGTTTTATGTCTTCCTCGTCACATGAAGATATAACGCGAACGTCCAAGAAGGAAGGGGGTGCCGAAGGAGAAGACCGCGAAGCCAACGAGGAGGAAGACGCGAAGCCGGAGGAGGAGGAAGCACGGCTGCAGTTCATCACACGACAGGATTTACTAGAAATGAACGTGTTCGACTGCTCTCCAGAGGAAGTGAACGCCATGTTTGAGAGAAAATTTGATTTTAAGAGCTTCCTCCACACACCATGGGAACCTAGTAGTTCCAACTTTATGTTGAGTCTTACGGACGTGGCCGATATGGTACATGATGTGCGTGTTTTTCTAGAAGAGCTTACCATCCGCATGCAAGCCATGTGCAACAGTGCGGTAATGCTAAGGGGCATTGAGCCTCCGCTTCAGCCCCCTGCACATCCAGATGTCCCGTGCCCATTATGTGATCGCCGTGAAATGACTGGAGAGAAGCGAAAAAGACAAGATGCACTACAGAGCATTGCTCGGGAGGTACAGCATCGGATGGATGAGCTCAACCGAGCCTTCCAAAAGGCGGAATCCGAGCGCGAGGTGGCTCGCACAGAAGCCCGAAGAATTCAGCACGATTTCGATGCGGCGCTGGAGAGGGAAGAGGAACTGAAGACGCATCTTAATGAGATGCTTCGAGCACGTCACGCAGACAGCAACCGCCGAGCGGTACCCTCGCACACCCCTCCACTCGTTCCGATGCGTAGTATTATCAAGAGTAATTCGGGAACATCACAACCTGCATCACCGCAATCGGCTGCTGCTGCCCAATACAACGGAGGGAAGACATCCATCCGACGCCCCCCTAAAGGAGGTGCAGGGGTGAGTGGAAACAACAGCACAGGGAATCGGCCGAAGCGTCGGCGGTCCCTGTCCGACGAGGTCTCCGATGCTCCGCTTCCCAAGGAGGAGGCCGTGGTGAATGAACCACTCGGAGGCTCGGAGCTGGAGACCACGGACGAGCTAACGCTACTAAAGTCAAGTAAGACTACTGTTGGAACTCATGCAGACGATGATGTTCCTGAACGAAGTAAAAGTGAGATGTTCTCACAGGGAGTAATTATGCCTCCCTCTACCATCGATGGTCAAAACCTCAACACCCAGCGAAGGTCTGCCAACCCGAACAGTACCGGATCATCATAGTTTTTCTAATGTGAAGCAGCAGGTGGCACTTTCTTCTGCTAGTTTCGTGATGTTCGATACATGTTTTTCTTACTCATGGATAAATAGAATCGTTTTCGCTATGTATTATCTACGAAAGTGTGGCACAGAGCTCTGTGGCTTGTGAGCTTTCCACACGAAACGTCAACAGACCTGAGAAGGCTTCGCTCATGAGAGAATTGATGTGTTTTCGTCGTCCGCCTACTTCGTGCGAGTGAGGATTCCATTATGCTACTCTTTTCTACCTTTTTTTTTTGGTTTCCTTCTTTGATTATTCTGAGTGCCGTTGCAGCACTTCTTTCCGATAGAAGAGCGATTCTGGTGTTTAACTGAAAGAAATAATTAACGGGTGAAATATATTTTCATTTATCCAATTTAATTCGTTTTTGCATTCTTATTATTTTTCTGAAAAGGTGATTGAAGTTAGTTATGGCGCCGCAGCGAGACGAGATCGTGTCCAAGGAGAAATCCGGAAGTCGCAAAGATGGGGGACGGGATGGCGCACGCCGCTATGCACCAGCGGCACAGAGAGGGGAGAGTGTGTGGAAAAGAGAATGGGGAAGTTTTATCAGCGGTGTCAGTCTGCAGACGCTTCGGGATGGAACGAACAAGGTCGCGATCCAGGCGTCGAAGGATTTAAAGCGAGAGTCGGAGCAGGAGGAAGACGGCGGGGGTGGACACACTTTTTCCTATCTCTTTGAGTCGCCTGCAGAGAAAAAAGCAGCAAGAAAAGAAAAAATACTGCAGCAACGGAAGCAGAAAGACGCCAGTGTTAGCAAGCACCAGCTGGCCATTCAGGAGGCTGAAAAGAAAGGCTTAAAATTAGAGGGCATGACTCGCAAGGAACGCCGTCAATTTCTGCAATTAAGCATTAGTGCGGAGGAGAAAGCGCTGGAAGAGCAGCGAGCTTCCGCCGTCAAACCCCACGAATTGATGGATGAGAAACTGGCGTGGTATCAGCAAGGCCCTTTTCCAATCGATGTGATATCGGAGAAGTTGGTTCGGCGGAAAGCAGAGAAAAAGGGAAAACTTTTGGGTCTTCGATACAATTACCTCTCACCGCACCCGTCGTGGCTCGCTAAACGAGCGCAGCGGCGCCGAGAGGGTGTGTTAGCGGCACTAGGTAGACGCATTGTGTTCGATGACGAAGGCCTGGCGATGGATCCCCTCACACACCAATACGTGGATGAGACCGCTGCAGCAGCGGACTTGACGGACGCCTCTCCAGCAGCTGGGCCGTCTGCTAGAAGCCTAGATAAGCTTCTCGTCGACCCTTCTAGAGTGGCTGCGTCTTCGATACGAGCTGTTGTGCAGAGCAGGGAGGCGGCGGCGATATTTAAGCAGGCAAATTTGAGCACCAATTTCTTAAGTGGGACGCTACTTCACGGAAGAGCAGACGATGGGCTACATGACGAGGAGTGAGAGGCACGGGAAAGTGTACAAACACTTTCATTTTTTTGTTTTTTTAACACAGTGGACATTCGTCGTACGTGCTACAGCAGCTCCGCAAAAGATTGATTAAACAAATATATATGAAAGTGGAAGTGAATACAATTTTAGAGTTCTTCCTACTAAAGTAACGAACATGATTCGTTGTGTGTATGTAATGATTGTGTGCCCCCCCTTTTCAAGTAATGCTGTGGTTTATTCTTGTCATTGTAAATTATATCCACAATCAAGATTCTAAATGTATATATTTTAAAAAAAGCAGCTTTATAATATATACAAAACAAACATCATAAAATTACTCGCCACGCAAAATGAATACTTCCTTATCACATGTATCATTTGCGGATGCTGCGAAGGTCCGTCTAGAACTAGAGTCCTCCACCCCTGCTGTAGCAGGAAAAAAACGTGCAAAAGACGCCAGAGGCATCGATAAGTTTCGCCAAGTTATATATGGAGACAATGGCTTCAAACGGTTACATGCTATGGTACAGCGGAGTACCGTTCTCATGTATCCACCGGCAGGAGTCCGTGCCGCTCGCAAGAAGATGGTGCAGCTCGAAACAGCCGTAGAGGAGGAGCTTCAGGCTTCGAAAGCGGGTGACGTGGATGTGGGAGATGTCGTCGAGAAGCGGCGGCGATTGGAAGAGAGCCTTCCAGTACCGCTGGGGGACCAAGGGGTGGCACACTACCATCATCATCAGCTAGACTGTTTTCTCAAGCTGATCTACGAGTTTAATCATGCGACACTAATGAAATTGCCCATCACTGACACGATGCAGCTGTTGTCTCGGTGTGGCAGGGAGGCGTCTGCTCATTTGACGGAGTTCGAGATGCATGAACGTCTGTGTCGACTAGCTCGCGTGGAGGAGCTTGAGAAGCTACACAAGCAGGAAATTTCATTGCGGGAGCGCAAGGAAACGCTCGAGATGGAACGACTGGCGTTTGAAGAACAAATGGCCTCCGAAGCCATCGACCTTGCGGCGGAGACGATGCGCCAAGAATTAGAAGATATAGACAAGAATACAGTGATGCCTCGATCCGTATCACTTGAGAGCCCAGGCCATCTGAATGTTCGTTAGGCCCACGCGACAACGAAACTCAAGAAAAAAAACTTTGTTTTCTTCAAAGCTTTCAACATCATTAGAATTTAAGTGTTAAATGTTATTATTAATTTATAATGGTTTCGCCTTGTTTTTTTCTTTTACACGCTTCATTTCGAACTAAAAGTAGAATTACTTTTCCCTTTGCTAGTCTTGATGTCAGGTCAAATATTTTTGCATTGCCGCAACGGACGCACACTTTGGGTTCCTGGTCATTCGCCAGCTCCACATGAAACTGAGCCCATCATCATGCTATCTAAAGTCTCACCTACTGAGCTACGCAAGTCGTTGTATCTCTTCGATCACGAAATTCAGCTCGTGCCGCACCCGCAGATGCTCGCTTTTGTTCCCAATGGAAAGACACCGAATGATGTGTTTCAGGCAATCAATCAGTTTCGAGCGATGTGCAAAGAAAATCAAATGTATCTTCTTTCCCAGTGCTATGACCCCCGGCGTGACGTTCCAGCTTCCCCTACTCCTCAAGGGATGCCTGCCAGTCAAGGCATGCCTCCTGCTATCGGTAATGATATGCTACTTCAATTGCAAATGCTGCAACAACAACAACAGCAACAGCAGCAGCAGCAGCAGCTTCCGCTGCGAGGTCCTCAGAATTCTTCCATGCCCATGATGCCGCAGAATCTATACAGCGCAGATGTCATTGGAAACAACTATCAAGTGCCGAATCCCTCTATAGCCCCACCCTTCTTTCCCCATCCTTCTCAAGGGGTCATTAGTCAGAACTCGTATATGCCTCCGTCACAGCCTGGGAATTTCAATGCTCCTATGCCTGGTATGATGCCACCGTTTAGCCCAATGATGAACCCCAACCCATCAGCACCGATGATGATGGGTAGAGGCGGGCGTTCCGGATACGGGCAGCAACCCTACCCTCCCCAGCAGCCGTACCCGAACATGATGGGGCCACCAAACGGCATGAACCCGCGTGGACGTCACTACCAGAATTCCAACAACAGCTTCAACGCAAATCCAATGTTGATTGGTCCTCAAGGGCTTGAAAAGAAGGGGTTTTCCGAATCCAGCGCCAGGAAAGAGCCTGAACCCATTGACCATCTCAAGCAAATGGTGACCGTGCCGAAAGCAGTTCTTGACACGTACCAGAACCCGGCACTGAAGCTGGTGTGTGCCACGATGCCTGGCGCGCGTATGACGGTTTGGCTGCGCGGACACGAGGTTCCGAGCCAGGAAAAGCAGCTGGGGGACAAGGTGGCGAAATACGTCTTCTGCAAGGGTGGGATTATTCTCATGCTGAAAGCTCATGGGTCCGAAGTGGAGAAGAGTAAGCCGGTCGAGCTGTTTCCTAAGCAGATTTGCACACACTTTCTGATTCACGGCTATTGCTCGCGAAACACGTGTTTGCACGAGCATCACTCCGAAGAACAGCTACGCGAGCTGATTGCTGCCCGCCACGTCCAGCAGAAGGCGATGACTAAAAAAGAGCGGCACGACTTGATCGAAGGCATCTTGAAACTAGAGGCAGAGAACTTGGTGAAGTTCGCGGAGGAAAGGGCAGCGCGACAGAAGGAGCGTGAGACGAACAAGGCGAGTGAGCACCGATCCAAGCCGACAGCGCCTGTTAAGATGGATATGGGCAGTGATGACGAAGAGCCCCTTAAGAGCGAGAAAAAGAGTGTGGTGGTGGGTGTGGCGGATGACGACAGTGGGATCGACTCCTCCTCCAGCTCTTCCAGCGACGACGAGGCAGAGGCAGAGGATAGCATCAAGGGGTCCAAGAAGGGCTCCAAGTTTGAGGACACTGATGTCCCTTCTGTGGGAGAGGTGGAGCCCCTCTCGGAGAGCTCGGAAGACAATTCAGCGTCGGATGGCGAGAACGAGCAGCCAAGCAGGAATACCAGAAAGCGAGGCAGAAATTCTTTGTCGAAGAGCAGCTCACGGGCCAAAAAAACGAAAAAGTGAGGAGTTGTCTTTTTTTTTTTTCCAAGCTGTATTTATGGTTGTTTTTTTCCTCTCTCAATCTTTCAGAACACAAATAATATTCTGAAGTGAGTAGTGAAATGGACTTGTTTCTCATCTATTTACATTCTAGAAGGCCCAAATACGAATTTCTATTTTTGCTCATAGCTCGTGCTTTACACAACTCATAAAGGGCTTTTCTCCTTAGTTTTTTTGAGGTATTTTCTTTAAGGTTGATTGAAGAGTTGCGGTACAAGAGTACCAGTTTTATATCTAGCGTTGCATCTCATCGTTGTGCATTACTCTACAAACAAACTCCTCTTCACTCCTCTTACTCTTAATAATGAGGCACAAATAAGTTATGGCGTACTCTGCTCACCATTACGCATGAGATGCCTTCATACTTCTAAATTGGTCAATCAAACTTAGTGTCAACGCGCATTCAACCTTAAACTTTTCTTTTTTGATAACACACATAATTTAAACATACATGCGTCTGTACTGGTGCGTACGCATTTTAACACCCACAAAACTAAAAATTCATTTCAGTACTGATGAAAATTGGCTTTTTCAACACTCACTATTTTTAGAAAAGCACAATTGTTCCCAGTGACATTTTTAAAGACATATTAACGTTTTTATCTTCCAACTCTATTTTTTGTTTTTTTCTTCTCTATTTTATTTGCGGCCTTTCTTTGCAGAGAAGAGTACATTTTCTCTGCAATTGGATGAGAGCTTTTCAACTTCATCACCTCTACATACATCAACAAAATCGATTGAATATATAGGTTCTTTTAATATAATAATGATAACTATAATGAATATAATTTTCACTGAAGTAATTCAGACAAGGTAGCGCTGAGCTCCTTCTAGCAGTTTCTTAGTAACGTTGTCGCACAGACTAGAGAATGTGGTGATGAAATTTCAAACTTTCATAAAATAAACAAAGAAAAAGCAGCATATAATCTATCGTTTATCTTTTCCTTTGGTTGGTTGATTTCAAGTTGTCTGTCTGGTCTTCGTTAGATCACCTTTGCATGTGAATGTAGCTCTTTCTCGCGACCCAACATGTTAGCTGTAATGCAATGATGGCGATTATTCTATCACGTTGTGGTGACCAGTCCACATATATTTATTGTTCTTTGATAGCTTGAGGTGTGTGGGACGGCCTTTTCCCTCTTCGATCCCTCCACTACACGGAGAGGGTGGTGGCTTGATGACGCTAATGGACAAATTAAACTGTGCTGGATAATACCAGTGTTTAATTTACTCGTATTTCATTCTAAGCATAGAATAGGAATAATGAATCTATATTTTATCACTCTCTAACCAGCATGATAATTCCAGTTGTTTTGTGCTTCGATCTATAGTCATTTGCCTTTTCTCTTGAATTGTACTTTTTTTTGTTGTTGCACAGCAAGGTAGTATTCAATTAGGGGTTAACTACATTAATTATGAAGAGAAAAAGAGCCCATAACGGCTCGCTCCAACAGTAGAGAAACAATAATGAAACCCTGGTCAGACCGGCATGCACAGGTCCCCGGCCGGGCTGCCGCTCTCGTTTAAATACTGCTCAGGCTCCTCCTGCAGCAGCTCGTGGTACCGTTCCACAACGGTCTTATCCGCGGCTCTCGATGTGCCGGAACTCTTCACGGTTTGGTCTTGGCGCCGAGGCGTCTGCGCCGGTGTCTTGGGTCCACGCCTCGGGTACTCCCTGTACGCGTCAGGGAAGTACAACCCCACGTTGGCGATGCTCCTCTCCGTAGTGAGAATGTGGAACTGCTGCACCCCACTGCGGAGACTAACGGTGGCTGGGCTGGCTCCCAGCACAGGGCAGCTGGCTCGCGGACTCCGAGTGCACTACCTGTTTCAGCTTCCGGCACCCCTCGCACGTCTTGCGGGACCTCCTTCCCTTGCGACTTCATCCGATAGATCCGCATGCCTATCGAGTTCGCTGTGAGAGAGCGATCTCTCCCGTCTGCCACCTGCACGCGAGCGTTGTCACGCTGATGGGCAATCTGGACATCCGCGTGCGGTGTGCTCAGAACAGAGTCGACCATGACATTGACCTCTGTCAGCTCCTCGTTGGCGAACTCACCAACTAGCACGCCGATCAGCGCCAGACTATTAGTGGAAGGGGACGTGACGTAGGCGTCCAGGTATTGCCCGAAGAACGCTGCAGTCATGAAGAGACCGCAGTTGTTGCTGCCCGGGTTCTGGCGTGGAGAGGGCTCCTCGTAGACAACGAGCTTGGGCCACAGCGGCTTCAACTGGGCCCTCAGGTTCTTCTGGACAACGTAAGAGGGAGCCGAGTCGAACGTCTCCAACAGCGCCTTCCCTTTCTTGTTCATCCGCAGGACTCCTGCGATCCAGTGGTGGCGGACGAACAGAGGGAAGTACAAGCGCCTCTGCTTTCTGAGCAAAATCTTGATTTCCTCCCACCCTCTGCACAGTAAGGGTAGGTACGGTGGCGCACGGGAGTGTCTTTCCAGCTGGAAGGTACTTCTTGTAGATGGCATCCAACTCGACATTGTTTGTCGTCCTACCTTCCACGAACTCCCCACCACACAGCCGGAACAGCTGTCACAACGACCTCCTGCGGTGTTCGCACTTCTACTTTCATCGGTGTCGGCTCTTCTGTGTGGGTTGCCGCTGCCGTTTGCGCTACGCAACTTGCTTTTGCCGCTTCACACGTTGGGTTCCCCCCACATTGACTACAGCCGTGTTCTTGTCAGAAGACAGCCGGTCCACCTTTTCGGCTAAATCTCTCACCCAGGCTCCCAATGTGATGAATTCCTCCACTGTGTGTGTTTGTGCCACTGCGATCACCTTCACCGCTTCTTCCTGCTCATCCATCCTCTCTCTGAGCACATCGAGGTCAAAGGCGACCTCCTCGAAGCCCCAGTTTACTTCTCCAAACTCGGATCTGTGGTCGAGCTGTTTCTTGCGATACATAACCGAAGCAAAATACTTTTTTTTTATTTTTTGTGATAAGATAGAAAGTAAGTAAGTATAAAAAATAATATAAGTAAAGTACCACACTATAGGAAGTCAACAAACAAAGAGTGAAGAGAAGAAGGATGTGGACGTCGTTGTGTAAAGGAAAAGTATCAGCAGAATCAGAAGACAGTCGTTGCATATCAGATGACGTCTTGTGATGGAGTATAGAAGAGAGGAAGTGAACTCTATATAGTATTCTAGCAAAGCAAATTAGTTTACCGGTGGCATTCCTGTACTTCTATGTAGTAGGCAATTATTAGGTTTTATTTTTTTTTGGCTTACTCTCTTCTCTACTGACAACGTAAAACCTAACAGGTCAACCTACATCCAACATTGTATTCTCAGCGTTCTGACCAGTATCCCCCCTTCTCGGTGGTTCAGTCAGAGCTACACTGGGAAAGTTACTCCTGGGAAGAAGAAGGTTGTTCTGGAGCAAAGATAATGTGGATTGAAAAGTGGCATTGCCGTAGGAATTAAGAAACGCAGTGGATGTTAACAAAATAAAAATAGGTTATCAGAAGAAGCGGGAAGAGCACCACAACATGAAAGGCAGGTGAAAATAACAAAATGAAGAAAAAATAAATACACAAGAAAATGAGACACGTATATGTACGTAAACAACCACGAAGAGCATTATGATCGGCGATGGGTAACCTAGACTTCTCTATACGTCTATGTGATACAACTAACTCGGACCCTTCTGGCGGTATCAGGGTCATGTCAAAACAAAAAAAGTTAAAACACAAATGCAAAAAAAAGAGAAAATTCGCCAATAAAAAAAATTATAAATTATTGGCAACTCAGAACACATCAAAGAGAAGCCACGTCCGTGTACTCGTCGAGAAGTGGAAATGCACTCAGTACAAAAATTCAACACACACACTCTCTCTTCCACCATCAAACTATCATTGCACTCAACCAACCCGACACTTTTTTTTTTGTCTTTTTTTCGACTTCCTTTCATTTCTTCCCGTTTTGTTGTGGAATTTCTAGCGCTTTCGGAATGTTCAGACGCGCAGTACGAGTTGGTGTCGCCGTGGCGAGCACTGCTATTACTGCGACGCAACGCTTCGTAAATACACCATCTAAGGTGAGCCAGACACCGTTGACGCAGGTTCCAAATTCGAAAGTGTACATTACACCAGAGTGCGCCATGTCTTTCACTGAGCAGGTGACGGTCAGCAGGTTGCCCAATGGAGCAAGAGTGATTTCGCAACATCGGGGCTCACCCTTGGTGGCGGTGGGGGCGTACGTACTTGCTGGGCCCTCCTACGACCCTATTCCGTGTCCGGGAGTGGGAAGTCTGTTACACGCTACTCTTTCCCGGTGCGGCACAAAAAGTATGACCTCTCATCAACGTCAGCAAGCTTTGAAGCGTTCCGGTGCGGTTTTGAACAGTTTCGATAAGTTCAAGCATTACTTGGGTCTTCGGTTGGAAACCCACTATGAGCAATGGTCACAGCCATCCAAACTAGATGGCCTCTCATTGATTCAAAGCAATCTTTTTACTGCTCTGTCTGCTCCCGACTTTAGCATCGACGATAAAGAACTCGACGCAATCAAGTATTTTGCCGAGCATCGTACGGAAATGTGTCAAATGTACCATCCAGCAGCCTTTGCTGTTCATGAGCTGGAAGCTGTGGCGTTTTACAAGCAGCGCCTAGGGTCCCCTAGCCTTGTGCCTTTGAATAATGTAAAGGCTATTACCCGGAATATGCTGGAGGAGCATTACAACTGCTATGTGATACCGTCTCGTGTTGTGATTGCCGGTGTGAATGTCCGGCATGCAGATCTTGTGGCAGCATACGAAAATACTCCACTTCAGCACTCGGAGACTGCAGAGCATCATCAAAACGCAATTAAGGAAATGGGAAAAGTTTACAGTGTAGGCACAGAAGTTGCCCAGTACACTGGCGGTGAGCGGCAAGATCATGATGGGGATCAAGCGAAAACCTTCGCTGCGGTGGGTTGGGTTGCTTTTGGTCGGCAGCACACGCTGCTCAAGGAGTATGCTGCCTGCCTCGTCCTGCAGAGTCTACTGGATATGAAAATGCGTGAATTAGGACCTAACCCGTTTCCCACCTCCTCTGCAGGTGAAACGGTGGGAGCGTTTTACCATCCTTACGGCACCGTAGGGCTGCTAGGGTTTCGCATGGCTGCTGAGGCTTCCGATGCTTCCAAGACTATTCAAGAGGCAACGGCAGTGGTGAAGCAAATCGCAATGGAAATTTCTTTGGAGGATCTGGAGATGGCCAAGAATAGAGCTGAGGTGGCTTTTAGGATGGAAAATTTAGACGCTATCCAAGACTATTGTGATTTTCTTGGAACAAGTGTTTTCGAGGATCCGAAGTCGAGTAGCTCCATTTCGCCTACTGATATCCCCAACGCCATTGCTAGCACAGACATCAAAGCTGTGAAAAACGTTCTGGATTTTATGTTCTCAAAGCCTAGCTCTTTATACGCCCATGGAAATACACATTTCTTACCTTCCCGTCAGCAGCTGGGCCTCACTGTATAATAACGGCATGGTCCAAATGTTCGAGAGGAAAAAAGGAAGAGTTATTGTTCTTGTTTGAAAGACTTTTAGAAGGTTCAGCAACAAGCGGAAAAAGAAATATTAGATTATAAAGAAAATGAGTCATTAGCAAGAACATGTTGGATGAGGTGAATAGGGTATGGATTATATTTTTAGTAGTTAGGTATAGGCTATAGGAATAGGGCTGTCAAACAGAGAGTACAGATTTAAGAAGTCATTTTTTGTAGTCCCTGTCTGTTCACACGATAATTGGAAAAAAAAAAAGTACTATTAAATTAAAAAGATTTGACCTAACTGTGGTGATGCTTTTTCGTGATAGAGGTGTTGAAAGTTCTGTGGTTTCAACGTTTTATTTTGATTGTGTATGACTGAACTTCACTTATCACTAAGTTCCTTCAGACCTAGAAGAAAGATGGAAGGAGAGGACCAACCAGCTGAGATAACCGCGGCTGAAGAAGTTGCCCCAGCAGAACCGGAAACGCTGACTGCCACTGAGGAAGAACCGCTTGCAGAAGAACTTCCTGCTGAGCAAGCTCCGGTACTTGCTGAAGAAGTTGCCCCAGAAGAACCGGAAACGCTGATTGCCACTGAGGAAGAACCGCTGGCAGAAGAACTTCCTGCTGAGCAAGCTCCGGTACTTGCTGAAGAAGTTGCCCCAGAAGAACCGGAAACGCTGATTGCCACTGAGGAAGCTCCAGCAGTTGCTGAAGAAGGAGCTAACGCTGCCGACCAGCTTGTGTCTGAAATAACAAAAACAAGTGATAGCGCTGATGAGGCTCCTAAATCAGAACAAGTGGCCGAACAAGCTAACCCTGCGGAAGAAGCGGCACCACCTGCTGAGCCTGCCATTGTCGTCACAGAGCACCCCCATGATCTACCAGAAGTTCAAGAGGCCCAAAACGTTCATGTGGAGGGTCAAGAGGAACCCACTACGCCGGAGCCCGACCGTCCTCCGACTGCTCCACAGCCGGCATCCGTTGAGATACAGGAAGCTCCGTACGCTGTACATCGACAGCCTGTGCGAAGTGCAGGTTTGGGTGGCGTTCCGCCAAGACCTAGTACGAACGACGGTAGCCAAGGCGCACCTTTGAGTCACCACGGAGTAGAATCTTATGGAGAGCAGGACGTTGGATCCGTCCTTGCGGGAGACATTATGCCCGCACAATTTCGTCGGGGATTTGACAACAGCCATATTAACCGGATGTCTCAGGGCTCTTATTCACGGTATCTATTGTCCTCGGATGTTATTCCAGAAGATCAATTATACGCTTCGTTTTTGTACGATCTCCCTGTTCCTGGCTACATGCCCTTTCGTGGGGAGCACGCCGCCGATTTAGAGACCCGAAGAGGGAACACTAGAGCCACTTCTCAGCGCGGGAATCGTAACAATCAGCCCGGGCGATACCCGGGCGACAACTTGAGCAGTACCATGGGAGCGACGATGTCCAGCACTATTCGACGGGAAATGGAAATATTGGACGAACCCATGTACAACGAGCTGGGAGCCCAGAGAGCTCGGCGCCGCCGTGACCCAGAGCACTGTGTGGAACCTACTGTGACCGATCAGCACTACTACAATCAAAAGAGCAAAGCGTACTTTGTGCCGCAGGATCAAAACCCCAGCGCTGCGATGCTGCAGTATAATCATCTTTACGATTTTGGAAACGGCTCCCGTTTCAAGTCGGGGCCTGGGGAATCCGCCCGGCGGAACCCGCACGCACCGCCCCCACGGACCTACGCAGAGAACAAGCAGGCGGCCGCTGCCATCGAGCGCTCTCGGCCCCCTTCGAAAGGTACGGGAAGCGTGGCGAACCGCCGCCGTGAGGAAATTGAGAAGGGGAGCAGTTCACTTCGCACCGCTAAGGCTGTGGATGTGCAGAAGCTTCACTGTAGTCAGTTCCGCCAAACACGTTCCATTGAGGATGTCATTGCTAGCGACCCCACGTACGTGGCGCGTAGTACAGATGGAATTCGGGCAGTAGTGGACTCGGGCAAGATGGACTGGAGTGAGCTACCAAACCGCCTCCAAACAGTCATGTCATCCGATCGGTACAAGAAACGCCCTACAAGTTCTGGTCGCTTGTATGCCCCATACCGGCCTCCACAGCAATCATCCCCTGTCTCCGTGCCAGGGAAGTCCCAACAGACAAACTCCTTACCTCCTCTCCACAGCCATTACGAAGTCTCCCGCATTAGCTTCACGAAGCGCTATGAGCCCAACGCAACACCAAGCGCTTTTATAGACAAGAAGGCGGAAACCTTAGAGCCACTTTCATGAGGATCATCGCTAATACAAAAGGATCATTTCTCTGATAAAGGAAGAAGTAAGAGTAGTGGATCGCGCAGTCGATATACATATTTTTTCTCCGTCTAGTTTCGGTACCAACTTTAGCGCGTCGTCTTGGCTCATTAATAGTATTAAGAACTTGAACCCAGTAGCATTCATGTACATACAACAAAACATAAAAAGAAGAAAAAAAAGAATGAAAAGCACGAAACAACTGCTTCAATTGAGTTCTCTTTGACTCTCTCTGGCCTTGTTCACTTAAATTTGTAGTAGTTGAGTTCTTTGTTGTATGGCAAGGAAAAAGAAACAAGATTAGATTTCTAGACGAGCTCTCTTAGCGATTACAGCCCTTCCTCTTCACTAATTCTGTTTGTTTTATGAATGCGGAAGAGCAAAGAAAAAAAGAAATAGAGTAGTGCGGCAATTGTGCTTGTTCTCTATGTATCGTTCATAACATTTTTTTGCCTTGCGTAAATACATATATATATATATATTATATATATGTATATATATATTGTGTAAAATTTAGTTGGTTTTCCGACGCAGATTGAGGAACTTGGTGATCATTAGAACAAGAGCGAGCATTATTTTTTTTTGTAAAGATTCGTTTGTTGTTTAGAGTTCAGCATTTCTATAGCACGGGCGGATGGCTTATTCTGTAGATGTATTCATTTGCATGTCTTCCAGTGCTTTTCTTCGGAAGTTGAAGGTTGTGGTTTATAATATGTCCCAATTGTTAAACTGTTGTGTAGATGTCGCAGTAACAGATGCATTCTAGTTTCATCTTCCCAAGTCCACTGCTTGCACTCTTTCTTTTTCCTTCTCCCCTTCGCTTGGAAAATCAAGGTAAAGTGAATAGGTTTCAACATTGCTGAAACAGTCTCAGTAAAGTTTTTGTTCTTGTTGTCAAGAGTGTATTCGATATGAGCAGGTTTGGAGGAGTAGGTGGCGAGTCGAAGGTGTATGTGAACAATATGAATACTCGCTACCCTGCAGTAGATATTCCTGGCAGAGTCTCTAAAATAAAGCATATTAAGAGTATGCGTCCAAAAAACACAGATCTCGGTGACGATGATCACGACCTTCATGAATACGGTGGAGCGGTAACAGACACCCTACAGAAGGAATTGCCGACACAGCAAACTATTCTAAAGAGTGGTGACGAATTACATCAAAATTTGGAAGAGGTATATGCGCGAATAATGAAGCGGCTTCAACGAGAAGTAAACTATGATGAAATCAACCGGATCCCGCTCGCAACTCAGTTTGGCATGCGGAACTGGGAAGGTAACGGGCCGCGTCGTTCGTCCACTTCCTCCGGCTCGGAAGCTGAAGGAGGAAGCAGCGGCAGAGGCTCTGCTGATAAAGTCACAAGCAATTTAAACCCGATTTCTCGACTCACTAAAGGAGAGGGTGAAAAACCTATCATCACAAGTTTCAAAGTTGATCGGGCTAAAAAGGAGGAAGTCGGAGAAGTCGAGTACTCCCTCGCTCAGCAGCCCTGCCCGGAAACGCTTCGTCTTGTAATATATCATGTTGCTCAAATGCTAATGCAAAAGTTGGAGCTAGCTGTGCGGGGATCGTTAAAAGATGCGCTGAGGTACATATTTGAATCCAAAGCTCTTCTAGATCGCCTTTTAAAGGAAATTCCGATGTACAGTACCTTCCAAGGTAATGCAGAGACTTTAACATCTACGCAAAAAGCTGCTCAAGCCGTTCAAATACACGACATGTTTCAGCATTTCCGAAAACTGCCTGTTGTGGTTCCACGAGGACAGTATGCGAGAGAAGCGATCTCTGGGGCGGTGGTACCAGTCATCAGCACCCTTCCCGGCAGTGGCGGCCCCAGCTCCGCGTCGACTACGGTACGCTCTCAATCGGGAGGGGAGGCGGCACCGTCCAAGGAGTCGTTGCCTGCTGTGGCGTCCAACGCACTGCCGGAGCTGGTCTCTTCCCCCGAAACGACACGTTCCATAGTCGGGCAATACACGGAGATGGCGAGGGATATCCTGAAAGGCGGTGAGACAGACATCAATGAGAGGGATATCCCACTTCCACCGGGGTATGCAAAGAGTGCGAGACTTGCGCAAAATGCCGGTAGCGAAGAGCTCACACCCACAGCGCCACCGACTACATTAAAGACGTTTCTGCCAGAGACTAAGGCAGTTCCAGTGCCACCACTGTTTCCTGGTGGTATAGAGGCTTTTGAGTCGCGACCGGCAACGGGAGAAGAGGACGGAGCTCAGAACCCTCCTCAGCGTCTCAACGCCTCTCCATCCAAGACTTTCTTTCGCTCCACAAACTCTCGCGGAAGTAAGAAAAACGAGTATCCTGTGGGGAGCCGAGAGGCGTACCGAGTCAAGATGACAGATGCCGCCACGTTGACAGAGGAAAATAATACGAATATCGTGAAGCGAGAAGACTATGAAAACCTTCATAACTATTCGCAGCAGCTGGAAGTTCAGGTCGCAGAGGCGAAACGCGGTATGATGGAAGCACTTAACAAGTTGGTAGAGGAGAAGGACTATGGTGTTGTTAGAACCCGAGTCATTAAGTATATTCGTGAAACTATTTTCAGGGAGTGCAACGTGCTTCGTTCACAGCTTCAAATGGCAGAGCAGAAGGAACATGCGCTGACGCAACGACTAGCAAATGCCGGCACGGTGTACAGTACGCCTGCTAGAGGCTCGGCCACCAACGAACGGACCACGTCCTTCTCCATCGCGGCAAATCGAAGCCAAAGAATTGCCGCCAAGAACGTGCCCAGCACTAGAGGTGGAGGCGGGCATCTGGAAGACAGCAGTGCAAGCGATCTTGCAGACAATCCGAAGTCACGATCCTCAGAAGTCACGCGAGTGCAAAGTTTGCTGGACCTGGCGCTGTTAGCGGTGGAAAGTGAAGCGGTGCTCAGTAGAGAGGAATGGAACAGCGAAGTTCCTCGTGATGTAGTGGAGCTTCGGCATCCGAAGAAAGAGATGGACGAAGTGGTTTCCAGTTTCGAGCAGCAGCAGCGCATACTCAAGGAGCGAATTATTGCAATTAAAGTTGGCCATAGCCACATGATTGCTGCAAAAGACGAAGAAATTGCTCGACTTCGCAAGTTGGCAGACTTTCAATATGTTCGGTCTACACTGATTGATGCGGTTCAAGATCTTCGTCAAGAACTTAGAAAAACTAAAAATAGTGTTCATGATATTTTGAATGGATTTCGAATTTTCATGATGGGGTCTCTTTCCACCTTGGCGAATCGTGCAGTACTTGTCGACCAGCAACTACAAGAATTCAAGGCAATGAAAACATCGCAGACGGCTCTAATGGATCTAATTCGCTCCGCTAGTGCGCTGTTCTTGCCGATGCTGACAGATGAATACGCCAGAGGCTACCACCCGTGGCCAGCAAAGATACGAAATAGCATCGATCCTCTCTCTCAGGTAGTACAAAATCATTATGGCCCCAAGGAGGTGGTTCGACTCCGAGAGCCGCTTATTTACTTTAGCGACATGTATATTGCAATTCATAAGTACGTCACTTCACAGCTGGTGGTTCCAGACGTGACTCGTCCTTCCACAGGTCGTCAGCTTTCACAAATTTGTGGTAGCATGATGCTTAGTCCTCTAGCCACCATTGATATGGTGTACAATATCCGCTTGCGGTACGATAAAGAACTTCAGCTGAAGAAACAAATAGCCGCTGTTAACGCTCAAATTCTTTGGAAGGCACACTTGCAACGAGTCAAAACCGAGCGCTGTATTAGCGCTCTTCTTGAAGGTTCGATGGATCCTCACACGACGACGCTTCCCGTTTCCAGAACTGTGAATCGTTTAGCCGAGAGACGTGGACAGCTCGCGAAGGAACGGTCTGCATTACAGAAGGAAAGAATGGACAACGCCAAGGAACTCTACAGATTGTGGAAGGATCGACAGATCGATATATTTGAAGGCTACGCGGTTCCCACGACTCAAAATCGTGTGGCCCTGTTGAGCAGCGCACAAGTTTCCGGAATTAGGAATGCTACGGGAGCCGCGGTGCGAACGCAGCCTGGAGGGTCAAAATTGATACCGATGATGACTATGGCGGATGGAGAGAAGCGCTCTCGGGTGTCTCAGTACTGAAAATGAAACAGCGACAGATAATAAGCCGTCACAACGAATAGTTCTTCTACGAGTGGAAATGATGATGTATGTTACTTCAACTTTAAAGTCGGAGAAGTGACCGAACCGATATGTGAAAACACGATGAGCGGAACTGGACTTTATGCGAGTGTTCAGAAGCAACAACATTTTTGTAATAACATTTTTGTACTATGTCCTCCCCTCCCTCCATTTCCCTTCTTTTGCTTTTGTTGTGAGGAGCTCTGTAACTGCGGCGAAGTCTTTTTCTGCAGATGTTTCACAGTGCTGGTTTATCGTCACGGGTGTTGTTATCGGCTGTGTCGAATGGCTACGGACCATTCTCCTCGACAGTGAAGCCGTCTTGCACTTCGGTTGTTAAAAATGTTCATCTACAGCCAAATCAAAATCTTCGTGCCGCCTTATCGGCGTTGGAGCATCCGTCGTCTTTAGAGCATATTCCCTTTCAGTCTGCTCAATGGAAACAGTGTGTCGTGCATCTCTATCGGACTCTTCTGCGCTTACATAATAAACCTATTGCCGTCTCATTGAGCACATCGTTATCCAAAGGGCCCAGGGATGCAGTGACGGCCATAACGGGTCCCCCCACAGCCTGTGATAGCTCTGCCGCGCCATCCGCCTCCGATCCCGCATTGGAAGACTGTCTGGTGCGTTTTCTTCTTTCAGAGGAGCAGCGTGAACTAGGAAACCGCTTTGTAAAAATTCAGTTTGAGACTCACATGGACGCAGATTCTGTGACCGCAGCAAACTTTTATGCTTCGTGGTACGATTATGTGTTACAGCTTGCCTCTGGGGTAACCCAACGGGATCTGACTCCAGAAGAAAAGCGCTGGCTAACGGATGAGCAGAAGAGTAAATTAGAGGACTTGCGGCAGGGAGTGGTTTCGCTGCGGAGGGCTCAAGACAAGCCCAACGAACTGATCTAATCCAAAGATAAAGTAAGAGTGGATTCGTATATTCCAATAGGACTCTTGGTGCTCTTAATTATTGTGAAGTTTGATGGAACTTCCACTTGAGAATTGTTTGTTACTAATTGCTGTCTTCTCTTTCTTATCCTTTTTTCCCCGTGAATACCAGGAATTTTGTTTTAGAAAAGTAATTTTGTAGTTTATTTTTTTGTGATTGTTGTTTTCCGTTTTTAGCGACGTCCAACTAAGCGTAAGACGTTTTTCAGGGAACAACACAAAAAGTGTCGTTGTGGAGGAAAAAATCGTAAAGTATATTTGTGTTAATATATTTGTTTTGACATTTTTTGTGACTTTTGCTTAGTAACTCATACATATTTTTGTAGATCTCAACCGCAGCAAAAGGTGAAGCATTCACACGTTGTGTCTATAAGCTTCTTTTTTATTTTTGTGGATATATTTCCTGCAGATACTGCTGTTTTTTCTTTTTTTATATATTGGTGTTGTTTTTAGTAAGAGGGTAAATCCCTATTTTAGCAACGCTATTGTTTCGGGACGACTGTTTAAACACTCGGGATGAGGCGCGGTAGTATCTCTAATTCTCACTCTCAAGCACTGCAGCCACCGCCGAAATATAGCACTGTTAAAGAGATTGTCTCGCAGCCACCAAGTGAAGGGATAGGGACCTCTAAGAATCCAGATAGTTCCAAAGGAAGCAATAGAAGTGATGAAAATCATTATGCGTCCATTAAGCCGCCACCTCGACGGAAGCCAAACGCCCTACCTTCTGGTACGCACATTCAGCGAAGGCCGATCTCAGCCCATCAGTACAGCAATGGTTCTGGACAGGGACCGAGTAGCCCACAACACAGTCGAGCACCACGGGATAGAAAGAATACTGGTCTTTCCTCACCCACAACGGAGGGTCGAAGGGCCGAAATAGCCCGTCCTCTCCGCTTTGAACGTCGGGCAGACCCTTCCCCCGCTCCGTCTAGGCCATCGAGAGCCAACCGACGAAAGTTAGCTCCTGCAGGCATAACCGTGTTTCACGAGGTGCAGCCCCAGCGTCATGCACCTCTTTCTGGCAGCACCACGTCCCTTACCGGCGGAACACCATTAAAGGATAAAGCATCGAAAGGGAACACAGCTTCACCAGTTTCGACGTCGACGACGACAAATATTCTGAGGCGCAATGGGAAGGAAACCGCGAACCCGAGTGTTGTCCGAACCGCTGCTCCCCGACTTCCTTCAGCCACGGTCAAAGTGAAGGAGCATAGCGAAAAGAGGGAAGTCGAAGAACGACTGCAGGAGTATCTTAGTGCTTGTGAGCAGGATGGTGAGTCAGCGAACGCGGAATGGGTGGCAGTAATCCAGAAATACCTAAGAGAGAGTGAGGACACAGTTGGCTCCCCAGATGTCAGTTTACGTGGCTTCGCTCCAGAATCTCCCGCAGGGGTTTACGAGTACAGTTCTATTGGCAAAATTCTTCGTCCTCCGGATGGCGGGAAGGGAAAGAGTGTTTATCAGGCTCCCAAAATGTCCAATCCCATCAAAGCTCCACGACGAAATCTTACTGGAGGCATGATGCCTGGGAATGGGGCTTCCAAGGCAGAGGAGCCTCATAAATCCGCAGCAGAAGCGATATTGGAAAAAATGGCTGTCTACTGCCATCAGCGACATGGTGCAATGCGCTTCAAAAAAGATATTATTTTGCAAAAAAGGCAGGGCGTGGCGGCGGCTTTAGAATCCTTTCGCTCCACCTATCAAACCCTCGCGAATATGGACGATTCGTTCTCTCTTCCTTCACCTAGTTCTCCAGGAAAAACAAAAAACAAGCCTCCGCCATCGCTACAAAGTACAGTAACTCCCAGCGATTCTAAAGTGGAGCGGATGAAGGCCAACGCAGACCGGCTAACAAACAGCTTGCACTCCATGCAGCAGGCAGTTGTCCAGCTGCTGTTACGCCTACAGGACTACGCGAGAGAGGTACGGAAGCCGCTGGGAATTGCAACCATGAGTTCCGACTATGAGATCTCTAAATCTCCGTCTCTCAACATGAATCTTGCCATTATGAATTCCACCCCCGCGTTAGGCAATGGAGAACGGAAAGAATGTCAAGAGGAGAACTTCTTCACAACTTTCACTGAATTTGTCACACAACAAGAAAAAGAAATCGCGGAACAGCTTCGGGAGGTTCAAGAAACAGTGGAACGTACTTTGGCGCACAGTGATCTCATCTCGGTTGAAGACCCTGGAATTCTTCAAACGCCCTTGTTTTGCCGCTCAACAACGTCTCCTTCTCTCCAAGCTCACGTGAATGAAACGCCGTCTCGTCCACTGGTCTCAAAACCCTCAGCAGTCATTCGACTCACCACCACATCCTCTTCGACTCCGCCCAAGAGCACCACAAAACCGTATCCCCCTCACAGTTCCAGTAGAGCCAGGAAAGAATCCATAAGCAGCACGCGAGCCCCTTCGCCACTCTTTACGGTTTCGATGGACCCGTACGGCCCCTCCTCCTCGGAGCTGCGGGATCCCCATGGGGATAAAATGCGATTGGTTTTAGGGCGGGCGGAATCCTCCAGCCCGCGGAACTCCGCCCCACCCTCCGTCATGGAGAGCCGAGGCGGTGGGCAGCGCTCTGTTGTACAGCGCAAGGGTCGTTCGAGTAGTGTTGGGCAGCACAGTGCTCAGCGACGAAGCCAGTCCGCTTCGTTACGGGGATCCACGGGGGATCATCTCGAGCGTTCTCAGAGCTCCTACCGGTACGGGACTTCCGCCCCAGCACCGCTTTCTCTCTTGTCCAAAACTCAATTAGAGCAAGCAAAGAGCGTTTGGACGGCAGTCAGCACCCTCCTCGCTCACGAATCACAGGGCCATAGTGCTGGACCGGAAGAAAACCGGATCTCCTCGGATCGCTCCTCTTTAGAGGCTATTGTTCCTGCTGGATTCGGTACGAGTGAATTGCTCGTCGCTACTCCCTCAGAGCGTGAGCGCGACGTTGCAGTGGAGGCCACAACATTTGTAGTCTCTCCCGGCAATCGGAGAGGAAAGGAACTGCACAGGATCGAGACGCCAGGAGCAAAAAAAGGTGCAAACGCGAGTGCCTCCTCCACACAAGAGAAAACAAGTGGCCATCCCAAGGCGGAGGTCGCTTCTCCTGTCATTACGCCACCACAAGGGAGTCATCGGGATAGCACTGCCGCCACTGTACCGGTGACGACCGTCTCCAAGAAGTCAGCGACCCCCACAACAACGGTGAAGCCCAAGGCGCAGCATGTCTCTTCATCCACTTTAAGCGGTAGGGGTCCCGCTCAGGTGCAACGGCCCGCTAAAGAGGTCTCCCCGTCGAAGCAGTCTACGTCCTCTTCAGGCCGAACGGCTTCGGACCCTACTCCAGTGGAAGTCATCACCACCAAAAAGAGAACCTCGGAGGAAGAGCGAGCTGCGACTGTGATCAGTGCTTACTGGAGAAGTTTTATGGCTAGAAGGAAGACGAAAGAACGACAGGCCCATCTCTCCGTCGCACAAGTTGACCGGCAGAGCACTCAACTCCGTCTGGTGGCGGCAAAGCGACTTCAGAACTTCTTTTTGCAGCTCCGGTGCCGTCGAAAAATTAAACAAGAAGTTGCCCGAGCATCACAAGAAAACACGTATCACAAAAAATCGACCGTCGCTGGGTCCCAGCCTGTTTCCGTAGGGAGTAGTCGAGCAGACTCTTCACACAAGAATGTTCGTGACCGCTTCCTCCGTGCGAAGGAGCAGCGCCGGGCCCTCAACGCTTCGTTAAGCGTGGAGTCGGCCAGCGATTCCAGTACCCTCACAACCAGTGCTTCTGGAAGAGATCGTCCCGCATCACCGACTCTTGTATTAGCTCCCGTTGTGACTCCGTTACCTCTCCTGGACAACGGTATCTCCACCAAAGACATCATGAACTATAACAGAGACTCTGAAAGCTTCGAACTTCAAGTCATTCATCGGTTACTGCGTGCCCCCCCCGCATTAGTCTACTTTCTTGCGGTTCTCACTATGAAAAACCCTCATTTCCCTCCCATGGGTTATGCAGCCATGCGAGACAAAAATACACCAACTTTCGATACGCTTATAGAGAAAGTGAAAAGTGAGAGGAACAAAAGAGTCGTTCATATTCGACCAGATCGGCTCCCACGTCATCTTCGCGGTTTAGATGGAAGTGTGATCTTGCCATTTAGTGTTGTAAAGAAGATTCAGCCTCCCCTTTTTACATTCGCTGTTTCCGTAGACAATTCTCCATCTAGTAGCCCCAACCCATCTGTTCCGTGGACTCCACGGTACAAGAGCGTTGTTCGTCCTAATGAGCTTCGAGAGCCTCATCCAGTCATAAAAGACTTCAAACGGCCCTTTGAGCGCTGGGGAACTGCTAACGCGTTGGTGAGGCGGCTATTCACAGCAGCAGCAATTTACTCTTGGAAGCTTATCTTCAGTCATACACCACACGACAATTACAAGCAGAGACAGCTGCAAAATCCGGAGGAGCAGGCAGCACGTTTGGACCGAGTGGACCAACGAAACCGAATGATTTTGGCTTGTTATTGTGTGCATTCGGAACGAGAATGGCTTCGAGAAGCAAGTAAGGATATCAGCTTTGTTGGTCAAATATGGAATCCAAAAAAATCTTTGGATCCTAACGATCCTGACCTTCACCGGCACTGCAAAGAAACATTTGAGTTTGTGGAGGACTTCCTGTACCAGTGCTTTCCCACGGTATCAGCTTTAGAGGAAATTCCTTCCTTCCTTTTAGGAGCCGGTATTTTCTTCCTCTTACGGGAGTCGTTGAACTATTCCGAGTATATTCAGGCATCTCATGTTTTACCGTGGGGCAGTGCCTATGTGTCGAAGCCCATCGATCATTTTCCCACGCCGATGAATCGTGAGAAACCACTGACAGGATGGTCTCAAGCAGTTCAGCAGCGGTACGAACTGTGCGATCTCTTAGACCGCGTCGTGAACCAAGAGAACAGTGGCCACCAGGGAAAGCTCAGTAAGGTGATGACCTCGGCTACACTACCGAAGGTAGATACCGCTTCCGTGGGTTGCCATTCTGCAGCTCGTTCGCGCGGCACTTCATTGGAAGCTTTGTTTGAAAAGGTGGCTTCACAGTCTACACCGTCGACCATCTTTGAGGCCTCACGCCTCTCACGAAGTAGTTTTACGGATGGTAAAGAGAATGACGATGGTGTGGAGTCGACCGCCCGAATAATGCTGGTGGGGGTACCGGTTACTGTTTCCTCTGTGAAGTACTTCTTCAGGGACTACGAGGAGTCCCTGCTAGGGCACATCAGTCGGTGGGTTCGACAGCGAAAAGGAGAAGGAAAGCCCTCTCTCACGGAGAATGAAAATGAAATTCGAAACTACACAATATTGTACCCCAAGAAGTATTTGGTGACAATGTCAGAGACGATTGCGAAAATTCTTTTTGGATTACAGATTGAGCTGGAAGTTTGCGAAGAGTTAGATTGCTTGGATTAGATTATAGAACCGACAACAATAGTTAAACCGAGGAATGATGAAGGCGGAGTGTAAATCCACACATTGCACCAATTTATATGTAATCACTTTTTTTCCTTTTGAATTCGTCATTCACAAGTCCCATTTACCAAACGTTTTAATTTATTATGAGGGTGTTGGTTTTCTCCCTTCAATGAAGCACTTAATATGTTTATGAGACTTATTTATAGAAAATTTTGTTTATTGAGCTTTCCATCGAAAAAGCCACACGATAGAATAGTGGAATATTATTTCTTCCTCGAATTTAATGTCTTTTCACTTGTTGTACTAGATACAGCATGAAATACTAATATGGCATGAATTAAAAGAATAACAATCATATGATTTTTGTGCGTGTTAACCTCTTTTTCAAGTGGTAAAGTCAAATTCATGATTATGAACCGTAGCAGTTCCACAGTCATGTCCAGAAAACTCAATGGATCATAATCACTAAAAAAAACACTATAGGTTAGTGCCCAGAGAAGAAGATCAGCGCCAACTTCGGCAGAGTAGTCTCTATTATGTCCCACTCCATTTAAGAAATGTCAGTCAAGTTCCTTAAGTTGATCCTTTTCGCAGCGGATGCGTATTAACCTAAAGTATAGAGGACCTTCTCTGTTTTTCTCTCACGCTTTCTTCCCCTTTTACTTTTGGGTCACACAGGTAGTTGTCTTGCTTTTCAGGAGAAGGACTCATACAGTATTTCCCATTTATAGCAGAAGCACAAAACTATAATATATAAATTAATATAAACATTGAATAACTTCAAAAGGGAAACTGCCATAGATGCTGAGACGTCGTTTCGTATTGGCTTATAACGTGGTGCCCTTGACTGTGGGGCACCGACTTTTCAGTAGTCGTGAGGGTCCTTCACAGATCAAGCGAGCGAACGCGGAGTCGCTCCATCAGGCTGACGCTTATCTGCCGTGGAATGCTCGCCCTTGGAGAGTAACATACGAGCACTGCGCTACTGAGTTAGACAATTTAGACCACAACATGTGCTCTATACTATCAGGGGATAGCACCACGATGTACAAGTTTTTACGTTCAACTCTCGGTGATGGAAAGGACGCCAACTGTTATTCTTTTCAAGATCCGATTCGTACTCTTCAGAGTCAATCCGCTGATAAAGTAGGAGAAAAGTCTCTTGGACAGAAGAAGTCAGTTAAAAGCGCACAGAAGCGCAAAGCTCCTGCTACCTATATTCAGGTCGTGTAGAAAGTGGTAGCAGTTTCAGGAGCAGTGCATCTTCTTTTACTCCTTATCAGTTGATTTTGATCATAGACTGGACCTCATACTCTGTTGGTTCGCGACTACATGTGCTCTGCCATCTCGTCTCTTTTCGCTGTTGTTGTTATTTTTTGTATGTGATTCGGTGTTGGTTTTTTTGTCGGAACTGTTGCGAATTAATCGTCAATAGTGCAGTTTAACCATTTCTCTTGTGGAGGTCTACCCGAAATTAGGTAGAAAAGTGTAGAAAAATCGTTTATCTAACATAGAAAGAAAAAAAGAAACCGAAAAGTTTTTAAAAGCTCTACTTTTAGTTGTTGCTCTTTCTATGGTGCCTATTTTTCACTAAACTATGGTGTGTTTTTTACAATATTTAATGGTGAATATTTTTAAGTCAGCATACGTTAAGTCAATCATTTTAAGTGAACGGAAGATACAATGTATTCAGTTGCATAGAATTTTTGATTCTCAGCTGACGGAAGTAGCGAAGTCAGTTAGAAAGCGACAAAAAAACTGGACAAGTTTACCTTTTAACTTAAAAAAAAAAAAGTGCCTTGATCATAATTATGAGCGTGATAATAATTGTTTTTTATGTGGTTCCTTTCATTTTTACTTTCCAGATTAAAGAACTTATAGTGAGTAGCATTAGTTGGATGAAACCAACGTGTTTCAAATGTAAAAACTCTCTTGGGTCTTTTGTGAGCCGTGATGGCGTTTCAAAGCTCTACTGTGAGGATTGTTTCAGCGCCTTCTGTGCTCGAACTGTTCGAGATACTCTTTTCGGTCAATGCGCTGTTCCGTCCAATAATCCAATAGCGGTAGGAGTTTCTGGGGGGGAGAATTCCTTGTTTTTGTTGCATCAGTTGGGTTTGCTCAGCCGTCAAGGGGCCGTTCGAGGAGGGGACGGTGCAACGACCCTGACATTTCTGCCGTTTCACCTGAGGGAAGACGAGCTTGTGCTTCCCCCGCTTCCAGTGACGACGCCTGACAGTCCATCAGCAGCTGCAGGTATTCGTGCAGAACGCATCCAAGCAACTCGTGTAGAAATGATGAAACAATTCGCTAAACTGCAGAACGGGGTCGAGGAGCAGATTGACAGATGGGAATGGGCCAATGAACCTGTATTTGAAAAGGGCATTCTTCGAGTATTTCGCTACAGTGATTTTCTTTCCAGTCCAGAGCTGAATTTTCTTCAAGATGTTCTTCATCACCCTCGCATTTCACTGACTTCCAGGGAAGAGTTGTATTACCGTGTTCGAGAAAACATGCTTATTCTAGCGGCTCGTGCCTTAAATGCAGAGTGGTACGCCGCTCACAAAAACGCATCTTTCTCTGGTTGGGTCCATTTTGCTCGAGGAGACAACGCAGTGAACTGCTGTATTAGTGCCTTGCATGCGGTAGTGACAGGTGGAGGTGGTCCATCCATCATTCAGCGTGCAGGATTTCGGTCGTTTACACACCGTGTTGTGCAACTGAGGCCTCTACGAATGCTGCTCCCCAAGGAAGTGGTTCTGTTCAATCGCTGTCACGGTATCTCTGGTTGCTACACTCCAGCGCTTTGTACCGGAACTGCATTACCTTCCTTTCATCGCGTCCTGGAGGAGTTTGTGTATCAAACAGCGGTGCTTCACCGCACAATGATCTTTAATGTGTTAACTGTGGTAGTACGTGTGGATGCTGAGAAGCTTATTCCAGAGACGGCAGAGGTGCTACAGAGCACGAGAGGTGTCGAAAAGATGGACAAGAAACGGCTGGTGTTTGCGAAAGCAGCGCATCATCACGCGTTTCTCTCCTCCCATGCTCCACCCGCATGCTCGGCTTTATCTTCCACAGCCACAGAGCGGGGGCTTCATGAAGTGTTGTGCTGGGTCTGTGGCACCCCTCTCCCGATAAAAGGTTCTTTATCGGGAGACTCTATGAGTAAGGACCGCGTGGTTTGCATTCCTTGCAGAGAATGCATCAACGATACATTTCCAGAGAGGTATAATCATCTTTCGAATCAGTGGGGCGAGCTTTGGTGGGGCTTAATGCACCAAGCGGACGTCTAACCCACAAAATGCCGGATGTGTAAAAGGCATTTCAAACACAAAAATGAGTGCTCTTCTGCCTAGGATAACAAGTAGAACTGTTGGTCAAATATATATTTTTTGGTAAATCGTCACGGTATGTCTCCAGCGAAATTATTATTCTAGTGTTTGTTTCATTACTTCTTTTTATTATTATTATTGTGTTTCTAAAAGGTGCAGCATCGTATAGCTGCATTTTGTCGCACATTATTTAGTTAAAAGCGTTTATTAGCTGGTGAATACCTCTATATAGTCATATTGTAAAGGTGCTCACAAGGGGGGGTATTTAAAAAATTAAGAGCACGTTCGCAACCATGTCTCAAATAGGGCACAGGACGTTGCTGAGGCATCCCTTGGCGTCGAAACGTTACCTTATTGGTTTCTTGGATGCTTCCGGGGAAGCAGAAACGCCAGAAGTGTTTGAGCTACTCAGTCGTTATGAGGCGCATGGACCAATCGGTAAGGGGACTTATGGCTTTGTCTGCGCAGCTCGTGATAGCAATCTTGTGGAAGAATTTCAATCTAGAGGCCCACAATCCGACGATAACGATACCGAAATGTCCTCAGAGGAAATATACGACGATTTCACACTGGTGGCAGTGAAGAAGCTTTGTCATCTTTTCGAAAACAATCAGCCACGGATGTGGCTTTGCGCTACTCGTGAAATTCAGCTTATGATGACTTTGAATCACCCTAATGTAATGTCTTGTTCGGATTTCTTTATTCCATTAGGTGGTGTGGACGCTATGAATTACGAAACCATCTATAGAATTCGGCAAACATTTGAAAGTGTTTACATCGTAATGAAGAAGATGGACTACACTCTTCGAGAAGTTCTGGATACCAATGCGATACCAGAGAACGAAAATGATGCAAACACTGGTCTAAAGGTGTGCCCTTCCACCAAGCTAGTTCTTCACCCTCTCTCAAGAGAATATCGGCAGTACATCCTATTCCAAATACTAAATGGAGTCGGATATCTTCACAAACGCCGAGTGATTCATAGAGACCTCAAGCCGGAAAACATTATTTTAGATCGGAATTACACCACGTGCATCACGGACTTTGGTCAAGGAAGGAAAGTAGGAGGAGTGGAATCCTTTGAAACGGTTTTAGATACGTGTACACAATGGTATGCAGCACCAGAAACTTTAACGATAGCAATGACGGATTCTACCAATATGGGATTTATCGATAATGAATCGTTTCATAACATGGATGTGTGGTCCATTGGATGCATTGCTGCTGAAATGCTCATCGGCCGCCCTCTCTTTTTCCGTGCAGGTTACGGAGGAGTACATCAAGTTCGAGCTATCCTAGAAGTATTAGGAAAGCCAACTGAAGCTGATGTAGCGTCCATTCTTGAATACCGAGATGATAGCACCAAGAAGATGTTTGAGCACGAGCTGAACAAGCTCCTGCGACAATGTTCCGGGTGCTCCTCTAGCCTAGACAGTATTCTTCGAAGCCCATTGAACTCCGAGGAGGTGGATTTATCTGAAATAGCACTGATTAAGTCCTGTTTAGAATGGGATCCACGAAGAAGGATCACCATTGCGGCGGCGCTGGCAAGTCCATTTTTCACGGCTGACGGCTACGAACCGGAGATAAAAGAGGATGATGTAAACCAAGAAGTTTGCTCAGTACGATCGGAAGATATTTCGGATGCTGCAAGTGGGAGACAATTTTTGTGGAGTCTGTTTGTTCGGCAGCACCCTGAAGTAGGTGAACTGTGGAGAAAACTTGAACAAAAGCACAATGAAGGCGTTTCTTAGCCGTTAGGATTCCGGAGAAGCATTCTTTGCGGACCTTATTTTGAGGGTTCCTTCGATGTAGCTGATGGCTTTTTTTTTTTTCTTTTCTTCCACTTCTGGATTCGGAAGAAGGACTCTGAATCTTTGTTGTTTCACATTATCTTAGTTCATTTCCCACTTCTTTTTTCCAAGATTTTTCCCTTTTCTATTTCTTTTTGTTTGCTAAAATTTTGATTAAGTTTTGGTAACCACATAAACATGTAAATGCCAATACACACAATATTTTCCTTTATTTTTGATCGCACCAGTTAATTTTGCAGCACGCAAAACTAATTGCATCTATTGTTAGTTTAATGTTTTGCGTTCCAGTGGTTTCATCTTTTGCTGTTTTTTCTTTTTTTTGGTCTGCTATTTATGTAATTGCTGAGTATTAGAAAGTAGTACAGATTGTAAGAATGTGGCGTTCAAGGGGGATAGTGAACAACATGTCCAGGGCAGTGTATCAGTCCCTGATGGAAAAAGGATCTGAAGACTGGATAGTCCAAAATTTGAGGACTTCCTTTGGGGATTTGTACATCTCGAATTATCGCGCTTCAAGGCAACTGGCGTCGCTTTTATTCGGGAATGAGCCCTCAATACTGAGCGAGAGCGATGACAAGAATGCCATGGGAGGTACGACTCCTCCTCATTCGCGGAAGTGGATTCGTATGATTGTTTCTCTTCTCTCTAAATTTTCGGAAAGTAGTGAGTGCGTCGAAAGCTCTTCATGTGATGGGGTCCAAAATGATTTTCATCTCTGCTTCACCCCCGTTGAGGATTCCCATAGGTTTATTGTAAACCTTCGATGCATTTTGATACCGTCGACCATCATGGTACTTGATGAATCAAAAAGCCTGAAGCCTTCTCCACAAGTTCGTGGTGAGGAAGCACATAATTCTTCCATGAATACTTTCTCAGCAAAGGAAAGCGCATTAAACCACATACGTTGTGTTCAAGAGAGAGAAAATAATTTTGCATGTCAATTAATACAATTGATAGGACTCCTTGAAGAGTGGTATAGAAGCCCGAGTACCACTGTCAAAAGAGAGCTGTTGGTTCCCATTTATCAAGTTCGTGTTCAAATTGAAGACACAGCCTCCACTCGAATATCCTCTATTCTTCCATATACAAATCTTATCATAGAGTCAGTCGTCGAGAAACAACATTCCGTGTGCAAAACCACCACACGCCTGCTACAGTGTCTCGTGCATTTGTCCACGCTAAAGGTTTTTCAATTGTTTCCGTTACCGTGTGACGCAACAACTTGCGAGGATGCAGATATATATTATGTGTCCCTCGTATTAAAATTACTGCAAACCTCCGGTCTCTGCGAAAGCTCTGCAATGCAGCTCTACTTCCCGTTGCCTAGTGTTCTAGTGCATTGTCTGGTCGGGGCTTCAAGGAGTCCTTCCATTGTTTTGGGTTTCATGATGAGCAAGTGGGCGGATGCCCTTTATGCTGAACGCAAGGAGGAGAGCGACTGCGGGGAATGTTCTACGGGAAAGATTTCTTTTCAGGATTTAATTGAAATATTTCAGAAAGAACGTCCGGCTGTCCGATTGAATCTATGTTTTGCGGCGGAACTAAAATCTATGTGGAATCGTGTCGAGTCTCCTGCAAGGTAGTGGCTGCATTTCTGTTACTCGATCCGAGAAAACAGCTGTACAAGCATTAACGTTTGTACAACAACCAACAAGAACAACGAATTTATTATTTTCTCGCATCTATCAGTGATGAATTGAGTTGAGTTCAGACTAATATTATTTTATTTATCTATTTTTTGCTGTGATTTCGATTTCTCCAGTAATGAATAGGGAAACGTAAAAATACAATATTTTGTTACATATCATTGGGAGCAAGAAGTCCTGTAGTTCGTCATTTATGGCTACACTTAAAGTATGGCTTCACGAAGCTCGAGATTTGCCAGTAATGGACCGCTCCACAGGTCTAGCAGACACATATGCGGTTCTTCGATTGGACGATCTGGAGTTTACGTCCCAGACTTGCACAGCTACTAGATTTCCTGTGTGGAACAGCGAATATCGGTTTGACACTCCGGATTTACTCGTATTACAAGAAGATCCTTTAGAAGTGAGGGTATACGATCATGATATCTTGAGCAGAGATCCTCTCGTTGGTTTTGTAAACATAGATTGCAACAGTTTCATGTATCGATATAACCCTACTATTTCAGGATGGTTCCCTATATTTGATACGAGCACTGGACTGCGAGGAGATATTCGACTGACACTTCGCATTAAGTTTCATGCTGCGGAAAACCCTTTGGCTCCACGTATTCCCGATAGAGTAGTACCGCGGTTGGCACTTTGTCACTCCGCTGAGTTGATTCAACAATTGCGAACGTTTTTAGAGTATCACCATAATAGGAATATCAGTGGTGACAATTATGCGAGCATCACCAGTGCGGAAGCACAGCCTGGCAATAAACATAATGATGCCGTCCATCCGGATGCCTCTCCATTTCCTCCCGAGCTCTATCATTATTTCTCACAGCATAGCGAGGAGCCGGAGCCGATCGTTGTACAGCGTTCTCAGCAGCCCACTCTAGCTTCAGAAGAAGAAGGAGTTTACATCTTTAGTGTTTCGCGGCTGGACCCGTCTGTTTATCGAGTAGAAGCAGTATATTCAATGGTGGAGGAGCTTATTGTGAAGGCCGATCCTGAACATTACCGGCTGACAAACCTTCGGAGTACTCGTAATGTGAATCGAGCCAGGCTAGTTCAACTATTTAAATTAAGTGGGAAAGTGAGACGTCAGCTTGCCCACAAGGTGATAGGACTTCATTGCAACGCTGTATTAGGATACGCGGAGGAGTTCGACATGGAACCCCATGGAATCATTGTGCGGGCGTATGGCACACCATGCTTAATATCTAGGGTTAAATTCTGTGACGTTCTGTCTCCTAAGCAAGCAGAAAGAAATACGACTTTGCGAAGTAAATCTGTAGTCAAACCTAAAGGTGGTACCACTCCAGAATCTGGCAGCTCCGTCCCCGGCAAGACACGAGAATATGATCGGTCCATGGATGCTGGAAAGCTGAATAGTGCAGACTCTTCTCCAAAAATAGAAAGTTTAAGTCCTGAAGACGAGAAACTGCCGAGAAGAGATGCCGTGAATCGTCCACTACCTGCAGCGAGTCCTCCGATTTCGCCTCCATTGCTTCCGATTTCTCCCGGAAATGCCACTGAACGGAGTAAAAACCAGTTGGTGCCTGCGGACGCTGTTGTTTCGGGTTCCCGTGCAAACATTATCGTTCTAAGTGTTAAAGAACTTCCATTTGGATGCATTCAGCACATCGGAGGGTACATCTGTGCGAGATCTGTGAAGATCATCTCAAAGAACAAATCCAAACCCATCATTTCTCAAGAGCGAGACGTTTGGTGGATGGAGCTCCGTGAAGAGTTGCGAGCCAACGCTCGAGCTTTTCACTGCAACGCTATTTTAGGGTATGAAGAGGTTTCACAATACCAAGACGATGTGGCACTGCTGTCGCTGTCTGGAACTGCGGTTATGATTCAGCCATCGATGGCATCGCTTCGCGGTGGTGCGGATTTGTTGTTTCGTATGACGTGTAGTCGGTATGACACCAAAAAGCAGTGCTCCATTCTTCATCTTTATAATACATCTCATCGTCATACGACAGAAAACTCTCGTTGGAGCCCACATAGTGTGTGCAACATCTGTCAAGAAAAGATTGTTCCTAATTTTATACTTTCCTCTTGCGCGGTTCCAGTGGAATTACAGTTATCCAGTCCACCGCGTCTCATTGAAGTGCACGTTGCTCAATCAAAGAAGGATGTAAAAAATATTGATCTGGCAAAGGTGGCCTCTCAAGCCCTTCCCTTCATTGAGTTCGCATTGCATAAGCAACTTCTTTTTCATCTTCGACTCAGACAGTTAAACAGTTGTTTTGGTATGAAAGTGTCCATCGTCTTAGGCCCTGATGTCATTGTTGGGACGCTAACGGGTACAGGATGCCGTGTGGTTGGTCTACCCATTCCCCTGTTGCCTCGACTGGAGGTGGTGGATCCGCTCATCGCCAAGCTGGAGCCTGTGAAACAACTGGAAGAGCTGGTGAAGCGGGGACGGCGAAGGAGAGGGAGGAGTTTGAGCTCTTCGCGTTCATCGTCCGAATCCTCCGATGCTGCCTCTTCTTCGGAGTCGAGAAGGCGCTCTCACTCAACGCACTCCTCTAGCTCGTGGGTTCGATCAGACGATTCGAGTAGTGAAATTTATCATCCCCCGGAGCAAATAAGCTCAGGAAGCGCCAGGTTTGCAGATGTAATTGTGAAGATCGACGATGAAGAAGAAGCGGACGTGATGTTGGGAATGCAAAGCATGACGAAACCCTTTCAAGACAGTATTTTGATTACTATTCCTTACATACCAGACTGTCCAAATTCTTACTCTTTTAAGAATGAAATTGTTCTTGTCAGAAGGTACTCTATTGGAAAAGCGTTAACGAGCTCTGGGGGTGATACTAGCATTAACCATTGGTTCAATAGTTGCTGCGCCAATGCTCAGCAAGCTTTCTCCCAGCGCGTTAGTCGCATTGCTATGCGATTGCCAGACGTCGAGCGTGTGCAAGTTCTCAATTTTCGAATTACCACTCAATTCGAGCAAAATTCGCATGATATGTGCATGCGCTTGGAAGGGGCAATTGTTGGTCAAAACACCAAAAAATATGAGCAGATAATGCGTTTAGAGAAAAGGGCATTTAAACACTGTCTTCAATTGATTTCTCTATCACCTTCAACTCCGCACTCAGTTTCTCGCGCGTTGCAGCAAGCGGAAGCCTACGAACGTATTTTGACTCCAAATAGTTTTAAGCGTGGGTCCAACATCTCGAAAGAGGAAGACGAAAAAAATGGGCAGCTCAAGTCCACCCTTACCAACCCCAATCCTCTCAATTTGTTTATGCAATCCACTGCCCCATTTTCTCTTCCCTATGTTTTTCGCCGTGATGTCCCCGCATTGAAACAATGGTTCCCGCAAATGGCACCGGATAGCCGGGAGCAAGAGCCGAGCGAGATACCGGAGCGCCTTGCAACTTATGATGCGTTTCGAGTTCGACAAATTACTGGCGCTAAATCCATTCGTCGTCAAATGCAATCTTTGATATCAAATATCAAAACGTCTTTCAATCGTATTGCCGGTAAAACTCGAGGGTCCGGGACGGGAAAAGGTGCAGCAGATGGAGAACCGACCTTTGTTGATGCTGGAAACAGCCACTGCCCTATCTTACGTCTCCCAGACGACATTAATACTCTACATCATCGCATTACACTTGTTCAGATGACTTCGGCCGACTACATCCCTGGTCATAGCATTGTTCGGTATTTGGGTCGTTTATCACAGCATTATATACGAGAGGATAATCTCATTTTTACGACCGAAGATCGCGGATGCTTCTATCAAGGAGTAGAGAGAGAAGTGGACGCTATGACACAGTCGATGGTCATCACTCAAGGAGGCAATGCCCTATTGCAGCATTCGGTCGTTTTCCATGAAATTGAAGATTCTGATGGCTCTGGTAACGCCTCTGGGCTTATTACAGTTACCGGCGATGTCGTTCAAGTAACAAATAAATTGGTGGCAGATGTCGCTATGGTATTCGAGACAAATCCATCTTGATATTCTGCTGCACTTTATACTGCAATACCGGAAATGGCTCAATTATCAGCAGCTACAATTTTAGTTTAACTTACGAATATCTGTTCACTTATTACTGCTTTGACACAATTAGTAGTGTGTTGCAAGAGAAAGTACTCTGACTTCGCCTAAGTTACTTACTTGTTACTACTCTTTTCCTTCTCCAGGCCGTATTATTCTTTTTTGTTGTTATTTCTTCTCTTCGGTACATGGTTTACCTAAACTTGCAGCTGATACTATTACTTACTGTTGCTACATAATGGACTTCATTGCCAGGGTAAGAGTAAAATCAGTTTTGTTGAGGTCCTTGCAGTTTCCGGTGGATAAAGGATACATGGTTTGTGCTCGGAGTTACTTTTCAACACGCGAGCACTTGACTAAAGAGCAAGCTTCATCCTCGTCTAGAGAAAAGGGCTCAGATCCTCATAATGCAAAATCTGATTTTTCTCAATCTTCAAGAGAGCAATTTGAGCAGCGGAAGTCGTACAATCGTCGCAGCTTTGATAAGGGTCAGTCGTCTACTGCTCATGAGCGTCGATCCATCGCCGCAAAGTGGGACAACGCTTTTTTTAGTAGAGTTCATTATGAACCCGGAATGCACGAACGTTACGCAGAGGCAGTGACGAAAGATCAGGAAATGAGCACGGATGGCGATGAAACGGAAACAGTACAGTTTGCAGAGTGGTTTCCTAATTGGTCGGAAGACACAGATACCCCCAGACACTTGTTTCACTCTCTTTCGTCTAAGAAGAAACTTTGTTTTATTCTGGAACGCCTCACCAAAGGAGAACGTCGCATTCAGTTTTCTTCAGACTACGGAAGTCTGAGCATGATGGCCCAGTTAAACATCGGTGAGTTAATGATCAGTGACGCAGAAAATTTGCTCAACGAATTAGGTTGGATGACGCCATCTTTGGCTTCAAAAATAGAAGATGTTAAAAAGATGGCTCGACATGTAAAATATGATTACGACATCGATTAACAGGGGTCCGTGGTGTTGATAATCGATTTATGGTGATGCTGTTAGTCGGCAAGAGTCGAGCTTTCGTTGCTTTTCGCTGGTGGAACTCCTGAGGGTACATCTGACTAATTAAAATGTGGATCTGTATTTGGAGGCAGGACTTACTACTCAGAAAATATCAGTGGATTGTTTATCCTATGAAAGCTTTGGCTGTACTTTTCCTTGGCATTGGCCTTCTTCGAAATTATATGAACACTTTTTTTTTTTTTTTTTTCCGTGTATCGTTGATACGTTCTTTTCAACTTACTGGTAAAGAAGTGACTCCTTGATGTCCTCCCCAGTCGTGAGGAGAAGGGGCTCCAATCTGCTTGGTGGGAACTCTACTACCAGAGTGTCGAACTCTAGTTCTCCTGTTGGCGGGGTGATTGTCGATGAAGAACTCAGTATACCAGTCCCCGCGCCGGAGACGTGTGTTCCACTTCCGAACTCCAATCGGTTGAGTCGGCGTCGCCACTCTTCTCTGGACGTGATTAGCTGTGTCCGCAAAAATGCTTTACTTACTCCTAAACCTTTGTATCGTCGCCATATTTATTGCGATGAAAAAAAGCATCAACGTGCAGCACCTTTTCTTCTCGCAGAAAAAGAAAAACTTCCGACAGTGCAAAGCATTCCAATCGCAGTAAAACCACCGAAAATGTCGAAACCCAAAGCCTTAATAAAAAGTCTAACGACTATGTTTAGTGTTCCGGAGCTTCACTCGCTTCTGCAAGGCTACGCAGTTCTTTTCACTTCTCCAGAAGCTCCTGCGAATGCAGATTATTACCTTTTATTTTCAGAGAAAGCTTATGCAAAAAAGCATTTGCTGGGTACAGTGAGCGACTTGTTGTCCTACTCCCTGGTAACTGATGATGGAATGTCACTGAAACCTTTCTCTTTGAGTATTCTTCAAGTTTCTGGTAATCTTTCCCTTCGAATCAATCTGCGAAAAGAATACGAAAATTACTTTTACAGCACAATGTCTCGTAATTGCAATAAACTTGCCATTGGAAGTACGGATTTGCCATTTTCAAGTGACTGCGCGGAAATGACAGATGCACAGAAGAAGCGCTTGCTTTATGGTGTCCTCACAGAGGTACTAGGCAGACGAGGGCAGCGGCTCCCAGACCTGTTGTATCCCACTCATAATGTAGCACTTCGAAATCGTATTTGGGAAAGTCACAACTCAAAACTTCGCTTCCTTTTTGGCGACGTCAATGAACAGCTTCTGGCTGACTACTTCGGAGCGGACACTGCATTTTATTTTGCGTGGATGAATCACTATAAAAAATGGTTGCTTGGTGCGTCAATTCTTGGGCTTACTTCTTTCTTAGCAGAGAAATTGTTTCATTTCTCTGCGGAGAGTAGTCCATTTGCTCCAGTTTATACTATTTTTCTCATTATTGGTTCAGTTCTTTGTGTAAAGTTCTGGGAACGGAAATGCCACGTCCTGTTTATGAAGTTTAACATGCTGCATAATCAGGTGAAAGACGGAAATAACTGGCAATTTAAAGGTTCTGTCATCCTCGATCCTGTGACAGGACAACAGAAGCTTTATTATCCTTCCTGGAAAAGAGGATGCATTCTTCAGCCCATTGCGTGGATGATTTCCCTATTCTATATGATTCTCACTGTGATAGTTACAATTGTGTCGGCTAATTTAGATGGTATAATTGGTGTGGACAGTAGGCTTGCTATTCCTGAAGTACAAGCTCTTTCCGCTGACGGCGGAATATTTTTTAAGAATAGTAAGTGGTGGTGGGTGCCATCAGTTGTATATTCTCTTTCCACGATGACTTTGGGGTCTGGTTTCAACCTATTGGGAAGAAAAATAACCGAATTTGAGAACTACGAGCATCGTGGGGATTTTATTTGTGCACTTACTCAGAAAAGAGTAACCCTCGAAATTATTAATCGGTATGCAAAGCTTTTTCTGGTAGCATTTGTTTGCAAAGACTTGAAAGAAGTTTCCTCAACCGTCCGATCCATTTTTATCAGTTCGGAGCTCATTCGAATTTTCTTTGAGACTGTTTTTCCTTTTCTGACTACGTACCGTTCCCAATTGATAACTATTCTCAGAGGGAAAGTGTCTAATGCGAGTGAACTGGACGAAAACTTGCAACACTACGAAGTCTACTCCGATTTTGTGGAAATGGCGATGCAGCTCGGGTATATTGCTCTTTTTGCGACAGCCTATTCAATGGCACCTGTAATTGTTTTTTTTTCTAATCTTGTTGAAATGAAATGCGATCTGTTTAAACTATGTTTTGTAGTTCGCCGGCCAGTTCCACGTTACGGCTCTAGTCAATTGTCCACGTGGTGTGAAATCTTTCGATTATTTGCAACAGGTGCCGTACTGACTAATACATATCTTTTTGTCTTCACTGGCTCACAAATAAAGCACATACTACCTTCCTATTTTGAGTCTGAAGGAGAAGGTGCCGGTATCAGCAGCCATTCTGTAGCCCTGTTCGCCTTGATGGAGCACGTGATGCTGGTGGTTTGTGGGTTTCTTTTTTGGCGAATTCCTGAAATCCCCAAGGTAGTTCAGGATTACATTAAAAAGAAGAGCTACTTGCGTGCGGAAAAAAGGAAGTTTTAGAAGAAACAAAGAAAATCGATTAAAATATATATTTGTTAGTGTTGGTTCATTCTTTCAATGCATTCTTCTGTTTCAACATCGGAAAAAAAAAACGCGAAGAAATGTTCAGATACTGGACATTAATTTATATTCGTCCCTCTCCTGTGTATTGGATTTCCTTTCTTTTAAATAGTTCTTATTATTATTTTGCCAACATCTCTCTACTATTTTATTTTTTCGAAGTTTGGGAAGAATTGAACGATGGTTTCTGTTATTGTGAGACGTAATAACGTAGATGTCACTATTCAGGCAAATAGTGTTGCCGAACTCTATTCCAAAGTTGCACAGCACTTTCATATTGATAATGAGGATACGATCCGGTTGATTTACAGAGGATCCGTACTTCGTCGGTCGGATTCCATGGAAAATAGGCACGTTTCAAACGAATCTATCGTTCTGATGGCGGTGGGGAGTGAGCGGCCATCCGAGTCAGGGGGGGAAGCAGATACAAACACACAATCGAGGCAAAGTATGGGAAGCACGGGTGGCTCTTCCATGGCAGCAAATGACACCATTCAAAGAGTAGTAGCTGTAGATCTGCGCTCTTCAGACGATTTACGTAATCTTATCGGAAACATATTCGGCTCTATGGTGCCACAACCTTCAGTTAATTCGTCAGGGGCGACTGGGACGCCATCCACAGCAGCCAATCCGTCCATCCTCGCCACTGAGACATTTAGTGCTGTCCTTGGCGCAGTACAGAATGCGATGAGACCTGGAGATCCACCGGGAGAGTCTCGCCCGGTTACGGGAGTCCCACTAGCCAATGCGCCGGTGCAGGGGGCCGCTGTGTTTCCGAATGCAGTGCCACGACAAGTAAGCGCACCGGTGCCTCCATTAGCTGGTGTATACGTTCACGTCCATTGCAATTCAGAAGAATTGGACTCACTTCCGGCTCGCCTATCTCAACTTCAAGCGCGAATGCCTCATACTCACGTTCACTCTGGTGTATCCACAATACCAACTTCGGTGACTTCCCGCATTCATGTGATCCCTTCGGCTGCTTCTGCTCCCATTCCCGTCCCTGTGGCGGTTCCCGAAACTACGAGCCAAGGGGAAAGTCACCAGCAAAGCAATGAAGAAACTTATGTACATCGTCTGTTGAGGTTTTTGACTAGTAGTACTTTGGGCTGCAGAATGTTTCTGGGCGATTGGAGTCTCGTTTTTCCACAACGCGGAGTGATTCTACAGGAACTGGAAAATAATGAACCCTATTCGATAACACAGGAGATATTAGGAGAACTTTTCAGGCAGCTTTCCTCTACTGAGTTACTGGAACAGCATCGTGATACATCTGCACGTGCAGAAGGCATTTTACGTAGATGGGGAGAAGAATGTGAAAGAGAACTGCAGCAGTTGTGTCGTTCTTCCACTGATGCACAGTCGTGGGGAATTCAATTGCGTGACGTTGCCGTGCGAGCCGGCGGAGGCTTCGTGCATTTCCTCTCCAGGTGGCTAGGAGCGGATGCCACAGAGCGAGTACTGCTGAGCATGTATCCCAGCGCTGTTCAACAGATTCCAATGTTAGACCTCATAGGACGTCAATTTTCTTCCAGTACACTACGGCGATGGGCTTCTGAGTATGAAACCCGGCTGGCACGGGAAGGTGACGTTGTGCGAATCAGCATGAATGATTTAAATGAAGAAGAGGATTCCCAAGAATCGGAAGCTCTCAGCCTTGACGATCTGGCAAATTCTTTACTAGGAGATGATGAAGAAAGTGCAGGGGGGTATTACACTTCTGATCGTACTTCGATGGTGGTTCAAACGTGGGAAAGAGAAATTGGGCGTTCTAGTGGTCTTGGAGATTTAATTTCATCGAATACTGAGAATCCCCCTCAGCAGACTCCACCACCTGATAGTTTATTCCATATATTTTCTCATCCCTCTGGTACATAAAGAACAGCTGAAACAATATTTTCGTTATTATTAATTGTATTATTGTGTTAAATTATTACTCTTAATTGATACTCTTTTTTTCTTTCGAAAACAGCGTTTGCGAACGAACGTGCACACATTCATATTTGTGTTCATTTCGGCGGTGGAACACTTGCTTCACTTCGTTTCGTAGCAATTGCTCCCGATGTGGCATGGTTAGCAGCCCACGCTGCTGCCTTAATAAGCTTATAAGATGCCATTATTGTTACTGCTTCCGTCTTAAAACATTCTTTATTTTTAGGGTATTACGGTTTAGCCCATATACATTTTTTGTCTATTTGTTTTTCTAAACAGGTTTTTATTCATTACATAATTCATAGTATATATGACGTTTCATCATTTTTAGAATTCAAAATATGTAAGCCCTTGTTTATACTTCTTAAAATACATGGTTGAGGGTGGGTGGGAATTCAAAAGAAGATAGTTGCTAGCTGAAAAACAATTTCTCTATCAGTTAAGAAGAAAAAGTTAGTTGAAGAAAAGATGCATTAGTAAATCATTTGGCCTGCATGCATGCACATAGGATTACCTTTAGAAAACAAGTTTACAGTTCGTTTAGCGACATGTGTTGACCCTAAGACCGGTGCGTGTCTTTTCGCGTAACATATTTGTCGCTTACTTATATTCTGTTCAGTAATTGGAGCGTTCTCGAAAGGAAGAGTGTTCCCCCATCAGCCTTGTTTGTCTTCCATCCAAACTTCAGCGGTGGAACACTTGCTTCACTTCGTTTCGTAGCAATTTCTGTGGCATGGCCAGCAGCCCCATAAACGAGGCTGGCTGTGTGCAGCCTCATACATCGATTCCTTCTTCATTTCTATAAATTGGGCGTATTCGCCCAAACTCGGTCTCATCACACAACGGGGAACGAGTGTCTTTTAGTAGGGGAAGACCGATGTCGTCAGCGCGCCGGACGGTGATGTTTCTGTCGTTCGGCGACCCCCCAAAATGGTGGGAGAGCTTGTCTGCCGGGTTCATTCTCCCCATGAGATAGAAAAACGAAACCTGTATGTTATGCTTATAGAGCAGATCGTACGTGTACTCATAAAGCTTATTAAGGGCATATACCCTTCCGATTCCGCCGTAGCCGTTCAGTTGCTTCTGGGCGTACGCAATCGGGTAATGATCAGTTGCAAATGCCACCTTCGCGTCAGTTGGTAGACCCTCCTTGACCATTTGCTGCAGCATAAGCTGCGCACCTCGTGGTTCTGCATGTGCTGAGTGGCGCGCATTAAATTTTAGTTTTGTGTTGCCCGTTGGCGAAGCACTTCTTAGTGGAAGCATGTCAACGATCCAACGTTGCTGGTATGTCTTGACCTCTAGCGCCTTCACATTCTGCACCCCATCCAGCCGCTGAAGCGTCAGTGAAGACGACGTAGTCGTAGTCGTGCTCACCGTATGTTGGGTGTCTCTCCTCAGCAATCCTCCACCATTTGTTGTCGCACAGCTCGTTTCCGACGCTCTCCAGCTCTTGACGCACTCTACTTTCCATAAATTTGGGGAGCGATTGCTAGCCACGTTCACGTCGTGCTCCCTGTTAGTAGCCCTTTTGGGATAAACTAATAGCTAGAGAATTTTGAATTGACTCCTTCGGGGGAATCGGAATGTGTTACTAAACTGCCGATACCTTGCCCATCGCCTTTATTTTATGTGCGGCTGCGGGTTCGGATTCCCACAAAGCCTAAGGCCCCCTTTTGGTTTAGCCGATGAAGCCGAAAAGTGTTTGGTAGCGGACAAGGAACTGGTCCTCGACTTCGACCGTTAAAAAATCAAGACAACACAAAGCAGATTACTTTTATTATTATTTATTATTATTATCATCCCTAAAAGGGTGGGGCCTTTGTCCCAATGAACCATGAACCACCATAAATGCGAGTGGTGCATCCCAGTCAAGTAAAACGGTAGCCGAATGATACACTCCTCTGTACGCCCCGAAGTAGATGAAACGCCTTGGCTGGGTTCATTTGTGTAGTGTGAAGCGCAAACAGTATGAGGGACACCAGCGAAGCGAACGTCCTGTGCGTGTGCTGCTGGAGCTTCAGTGTCAGCATTAGCTTCGCAATTGTCTTGGTGAAGTTGCGCACCAGCCTTTCCGTTCCGTTCCATGCACTAAACTCCTCGTCGAGAAATGTATTTGCCTCCTGGGCCATGACCAGTATTTCGGAGTCATCTCTTCGAAGCATCTCCTCGCGGTCTGGCGACGTCAGCAAGTTCACTTGTTTAATGCACTGGAGGATGGTCCCAACGGCGTGCAGAAAAGCTTTTTTTTTCTCCTGCGTCGGCTGCGATCATGATATTGTCGATGATGGTGTGGATCGTGACCGGCGTGTCTGTTTGTCACAGCCTGCCCCACCGCCACTCTCCATCGTGCACCGGTTGGTATGGTGCATAGCCTGTAGTACTTCCCGGCCTTGCTACGAAAAACAAAGTTGTTGCGGATGCTTTCCGGCATCGTGATCGAGTCGTAGTAGGCCTCGAAGTCCAGCTGAATCATGTTCTTCTTGCGCCGTAGGGATTGCCGTTTGCCAAGTCTCGTGGCGTACTCCAGAGAGGGCACGTCGCCCTTCAGTGGATGGCGGAGTTGAGGTGCGGCTCCGTGATTATGCGTCTTCTCCCCTTCAGCTCCGGAACGGCAAAGAGATTGACACCGTGAGCGTCCCTCGGGAGCTTCACCCCCTTGAACACCTCCGGGTCGCAGGGCTCAAACTTGCCCATCTGCCACTGCTCGTTCTACGTCCTCCTCACTCGGTCTCGTTGCCTTAAGGTGAAAAGGTTGAAGAAATAATTTTTTTTGGCCCTCGATAATTCTTGACTCCTTCTTCTCCCAGTCTCCACCACGATAATGGCGGGAACGCCATCGGCCACCACGACCTCTGGCCACACCGTGCTTCCAGAAGGTGCCTTCATCGAAATGATGGAGCACGGTCTGATGAGTCCGGTTGCTCTTCTTTTCTAGGTGGGCGATGGCCTTCTCAATGAATGCAAATCTTTCATGGATTTGGCTTCCTCCGCTATTGAGGGTGGCTCTGACGCCGGCGAAAGCTGCTTCGATATCTGTAGTGTCTCACGAAAGAAGCTTGTAGGCTGCCTGTCTTGGTCACTGATCGGCATCTGCCCAGCCCCTGATAGCGCTTCTCGCCCCAAAACCTCTTTCTCACGAAGAAAGAAGGCCCTCATGAGGTCTACCTCTCGACCGAAACCAGCTCCTCGTTGTTCGCTAGCCAGATCGAGGATCTTGGAATTCAGCTCCTGGCGCTGTGCTCTGTCCCTTGGGAAGAGCAGAGCAGTGAGGTACTCGACCTTGCCCTCCGTGATAGACGATCCCTCGAGAATCATCCAATTATGCGTTTTCATGGTTAATTACATCCATTCTCTACCAAGGAAAACGCACCGAATCCAAGGTCGAAAAATGTCACTTACGAATCTATATTTTATTTTGTTGACCTGCGATGTATGGTTAAAGTATCAATCACCTCTTATTTCCTTTCGTTATATCATAATAGACTTCAAGTTGTTAGCGTAGGTCTCGTAAAAGTTGAAATAAAGTCGTCTTTGACGACTTTATTTTTTGACCTGCCCACTCACACCTGACAGAGTTGCGTCGTAAGCGACAATGTACACATAACCACTGGTGTTTACATGGGTGAACAACCTTTTTATATGTCTATTCCTGTACCGAACATTAAAAAAGGCAATATACTTTATTGGAGGTTGATTTCTTTTTAACAGGACAAATGTTTTATGTTTTTTTCTATACAGCTTAATGAAATCCTTAGCAGGGGCTGAGGTCTTGCCACAGTGTTAAGGAGTGCTACGAACGTTGTGGGAAAATGGTATGGTGCTGTATCTTGGATGCAAGACAAGATCAGCGGAATATCAGAGCTTTCGCTAGCCTAAATCTTAATATATAATCTCCGAGTGTCACTATGAGAGTGGGTTCTTCTGGCCCGTTTTCTTTAATGTGAACATCGGTTCACATTAAAGATGGACGAAAAGGTGTAAATCGAAGCGCCTGTAAATGCGTTGTTGCTCCTTTTTCCTGTTGTCTCTCTTATGCTACCTATATACTTTGCATTTGAGTTTATTTTGCTGATTGGTACTTTTTTTTTTTCTCCGCGTGTGTGTTTGCTTTTTTTTGTTTGTTTGCCAGTCTTTAGGTATAGATTACTCATCTCGAATGAGAGCAAGCTTCTTCTTGATGTCTACTTATAGAAAAATTGTTGCTCATAAATTATCGGTTAATATTCGAGATGCCACAGAAATTGTGACCTCTTCTCTGCCAGAGATTTTAGGTCGCAGCGAAGTTTTAGTGAAGAATAAATTTGTGGGGATAAATGCTAGCGATATCAATTTTACCGCAGGTATATATCAGCCGGATGTGAAAGTCCCTTTTGATTGTGGTTTTGAAGCCCTCGGTGAAGTTATTAGTACTGGAGGTGCTGTTACGGATCTTAAACCTGGAGACCCAGTCATTACTCAATCTTTTGGTAGCTTTGCGGAATTCCAAACTGTCCCTCGACGAAAAGCATTCAAAGCCCCTTCCTTAGAAAAGGAATGGCTGCCATTGGCTCTTAGTGGGGTTACCGCTTCGATAGCACTAGAAGAAGTTGTCCGACCTATCAAAGGTGAGCGTGCAGTGGTGACGGCTGCAGCTGGGGGCACTGGCCAATTTGCGTGTCAATTACTTAACAGTGTGTATCAGTGCAACGTGGTGGGAACATGCTCTAATGCTGTGAAAGCTCAGTTCATCGAAGAAAAACTAGGTTGTGAGGCGGCTGTGAATAGTTCAGTGCAAAATATTGGCTCTATTCTTCTTAAAGCTTATCCTCTTGGGGCCAATGTCGTGTACGAATCAGTTGGAGGAGACACATTGGACCAAGTAGTAGACAATTTGGCCTTAAGAGGACGCGTTGTTTCAATTGGCAGTATATCGTGTTACAAGGATAATTCCGTGGAGAACGGAGGTCGCAAGCCGCTGCCTCTTCGTCTGTTGGCTAAAAGTGCTACTCTGCATTCTTTTTTTCTTCCTCATTACACCAAATTTATCCCGCGGCATCTCGAAAAACTGTTTAAATTGGTTGACGCTGGCAAGGTCAAAAGCTTTGTGGATCCCACCCCTTTTCGCGGTTTGTCTGCTGTGTACGATGCTGTCGATTTTATGTACTCAAGGAAGAACTGCGGAAAAGTGGTCGTGCAATTACATTGAACTTGTATTAGTATTATTATTATTTAATTGATTTTTGCGTGGGGAGTTGAAGTTTGAACGTGCATATTGAATTGTTTGCTGTAGTGTTGAGAACAATGCCTAACTTCATTATTATTTGCTGGCCCCCTTCCCACTGTTTATTTTTCTCTCCAGTTCGCAACCTCTGAAATCGAAAAACGTGTGCCGTATAAATCTTACCGTTTATACTTTGAAAACCACGTTCCGCCATTTGTTTTTCTTTATTTTCAGACATAATCGATCGACGAATATTATATAATCCAGCATTGGAATACTTGTTTTTTTCTTTTTAATGCAGGCATCGCACAACCCTTTTACGCCAATGGCGTGCTTTTGCGAATATCTGATAAAAACCAAAAAGTTAACTGACTCTGGACACCACCTGTTTTGGTGTTCCTATATGGTTTCGCCTTTGCGGCACGGAAGCAATAGTTCTCATTTTCTCCTTTTCCCTGTCGGAGCTATCCTGAGAGCCGCACACGCCCAAGGTAAACACCAGCAGGTGAAAGCTTATCTTTTACACAGTCCACTTGCATGCATAGGCATTGAAGCATTCCGGAATGGCGCGTCTCCGAGAATTTGCATGATGCCACGCGTTTCTATCCGGATAAGGGGTGCCGGAATCCCAACCCGCGCCGGAAACCACCCCAAAAGAGCAACATCGCACCGGATCGATAACCAAATCGGCATGGGAAAAAAGACGCCCCGACAAAGAAAAACAAATCAGAAAAGAAAAGAAATGTAACGTCTTGTGTCGAGAAGCTCATAAAGCTCAAAACATCCAACGTTCCCCCAATCAATAAACAATAACATGTCTATTCATACAGGTCATTTTTTTTTTTCAAGCACTTGGGGGCAACTGGCCCGGGGCCCAGCCCCATTTAAACATATCAAATAGATTAGAGGCGGAGAAAAAAAGTACATCAGCATATATTTCATAGAGAAGTATAGTCAGCGTATAAACATGGTCGACGCCAAGCTCGAACTCAGTAATTGAACTCTTTTTTTTTGAAAGTGCAAACCCGCGAATGGCGTAGGGCCATGCGCCATTTCAATATTTATATTGAATAAAGCCCTAAGCGAAGTGGGGAACCCCGCATACCCCCAACAGAAGGAAGAGCCAACGCCACTGGAATTGAAATAGGCAATAGTCGAGATATTTCTTTTGAGACATCACTGCGCCTTGTTCGGCGCCAAACCCGAACTGAGGATTGACCTAATGGAATTGAAATAAGCACAGGAATGCCAGAGAAAGTATGCAAATGATAAAGTGTTTTTGTTTCCCGTTAAGGTTCTTTACCTATGTACAACGCCCTCTCTTTTTTATATAAAAACACTACAGGCACTACGCCCTCCTTCTTTCTTTATCTACGGCAATCGGTCGCGCCCCTTTTCCGCAAGACAATTAAAAAAAATAAAAGCGGCCTGTATGTATATACGTATTCCCGCTCGGAGCAAGCCCGGCCTCGGGGGAAGCCCTCCCGCCGAAGCGGATGGGCTTCCCCTGAACGCGGGCGGCCGAATCGCCCGAGCAAAGTGGGGATCAAGGGAAATCAGAAGGGGAAGCGCGAGCCCTGACGGACCATCGAGGGGAAACACAAAGAATGTTTCCAAAAAAAAAAAAATAAGAACAAAGCGAAGTTAAACAGAAAGAGGTGTTTCAATTCAGGTCATAAATTAATTAATTAAATATTTTTAATTATCCATTTGTTTGTCTCTCGGCGTATTGTTTTTGCTGTATTTTTGTGCCATTAGTCAGAGTAATGCTTGTGCAAATTGGAGAGAGAACTTTGCGGTATCGATGACTTGCTGAGCTTGCTGCCCAAAGCGAAGAAATGCTTCTCGAGTAAGCAGTTCATGATTCTTCGAGGAGTGGGTTACAGATGGCATTGAAGTTTCTAGAATGGTACAGGGCGAAATGGTTGTGATAAGCAGATGATTGGAGCTCCCTTGAAGAGCAGAAAAAAGAAGCTGAGTTAATTTATGATTCCTGAACGGTACAAAAGACTTGTGATCACTTGCTGCAAAGACAGACGACGGAACAGTATGCCTTCGTGAAGCTAAAAGGCCATTACGGGTAGCTGGTACGCTGAAAAGTCTCCAGTTTTCTTTGGGGAAATCATTCAAAAGCTTCGGGATCTCGCGAGACAGCGTTAACTTCCCATTTGACGAAATTCCAGAGCTCCACGCTTTATTTGTTTCGTTGATATTCGGAATGGTACTTTCCGAGTGATTGGAAACATTGGTATTTCTTTGCAATGCTACAAGTACATCCCTAAGGGAGCCCAAGCACTTCTTTGCGGACTGAACGGCCAATAGATCCTCGTTGAGTCCTTGACGTTGAGAGTTGGGAAGCTTGCAAAAGACGACAGAAACGTCAGATCCGACTTTTTCAATTTTCGATGGATTTTGCGGAAAACAAAGTGAAGATTTTTCTGCGATAGGATGAAAAGGCTGTTGGAGGTCTATTGAGTGCTGAACAGTAAAGCGAATATCGATAACAATGCAACTCCAGTCCAGGTCCCCTTCTCTATGGCTTCTCACGTTAGAAAGTGCTTTTTGGATCTCCATATAAGCCTGTTCCCCGCTTGTAATAGGAAGTCGCTTTCCATCTGTTTCCCAGCCTTGGGGTGAGGTTGGATTAGCAGGAGAGGTGTGCCGTAGATTCAGCTCTACAGGCTCTTTCTTCTTCGAGCCGTTCTTGCCTTTGTTTTTTATGTCGTAAGGATCTTCGGAGGGTGGAGAAACAAAATCAAGGGCGTCGTAAATACGATCACCGTGTAATTCAAACATCGCAAAGGATAAGCTCGATACACAGAACGGAGTAGCTTGAAGAAGCCATTGAACACAACTCCGTACTAGACCTTGTTCTACCCATGGGCTTACGTCTTTGCTACATACACTTAAATCGCAACAATTACTTTGATGAAGAAACCTCTCTGTTGGGACGGGGGTAATCCCGGTTGTCTCACTGCTTGTGGCTGCCGATGCAGTTACCTTCGGGCTTTCTGTTAAACCGAAAAGCAACTCCAGTTTCCCACTGTTACTCCCACCACACGAAAAAATGCAAGCGCTTTTCCCTGTCTCACACACCTTCGAGAGGGCTGGTAGAACTTCCTCCGCAAGCAAATTATTGGCAGTAGTGGTGTGCCCCAACTCGTATAAGGAAGTGTTTGGAAGATGCTGTATTTGCTCCCCTTTTGGAGTGTTGAAGGTAATAGTCCGTTTCTTGCAGTCGAAATGAATGCTATATCCTCGTTGATGTGAAGCGTCAAAATGATGAGCAACTGGAAGTAGTGAAGTAGTAGGAATAATTGGTCGGAGACAAACAATCACCTTCACAGGAATAGAGTTAGCGTTATTCGTGGATTGAATTTTAGATAACTCCTTTTGTTCAATGGCGTTACTTAGTACGGCCGCTGCTTTTGCGATTCTTAGTGCATGCTTACGAGCACAACTCTTCATTGCGCTTTCAGAAAGCCGTTCACCTTCTCTTCTTAGTTCGTTAAAAAGAGATAAGCTTGACTTACTCTGGAAAGAGTCCTCCCACAAGTACTGGAGAGTACGTCTCTTTTCATTCAGATCAAGGGATAAAGTTGTAGCTCTATCAGCTGCATCGCAAGCCACTTTGAAATTGAAGCTTCTATCGTGTCGGGCAAGTTGCCGGTCCTTATCAGCGGACTGATGTGTCTGGACTTCATCCGTAAGGTTCCTGCCGGCGAGTCTAACTTTACGACACAGAGATGATATTACGTGATGATGATGATCTGATATTAAACTTTCAAGCTGGGAGTGCTCCTGAGAAAAATTAGCTTTATTTGTTTGAATGAGATTCTTGAGCAGCTCCTCCTCGTCAGTTAATTCCTCTAACTCGCGTAAGCTCTCTAACGAAGCGGGTGCAGTTTGTTTCTCTCCATTAAGTCTCGGATCGTTGTTAAAGCCGCTGTGAACAACAGAATCGTGACAAGCTTCGACATAAATATTCTCTAGACGGCAGCTTTCAGAGGTTTCTCTCTGCGATGCTCTCTCGGTGACAGCGTCACTGCTAAATGTCGAAAGGTTGACGTGTTCCATTATGCCTTCAATACCCACATAACAGGGTGGGAGAGGGGGGGAAAAAAAGGTATGTGGCCGCAGTAAAAGCACTTTAGCATGTTGATCCAGGGACAATATAAAAAAAAAATCGAGTAAAAAATCGATCGGCACATACACATTATATTTTTTTAAAACAAGGTACAATTATGAATCAAAATATAAGACTATACTAGGTAAATGCTGTATAATCAGGAAAACATATTTTTTACATAAATCTATCTTGGTCATGATCTATTGGTCGTATCAGGGAAAAGAGATAATTCGGGTTTCGCAATGAAACAATTCTTTTCGATGATATTTTCTTTCTCTGATGACTGCCGGCGGAGGTGCAGTGGTATCATCAGAACGCTTCGAAGATTTCTTCTAGCTAGTGCATAGTGAAAAGTTGCACTATTAGCTCATAAAATAGTCGGCGCTTTGAATCTTGGATTTATTTGTGTGTATGTTTATCTACATAAATAGCCACATATACATATATTGAAACATATGTGGGGTAATGAAATATATTTTTACCATGACAATGAAAACAACAGTTTCATCTTTTTCTTCTTTTCCGAAAATTATTCTCGAGTTGAATTGAAGTGATGCATTTTTATTCTGTTACACTTCTTATATTATTATTATTGTTCTCTCTATCGTTTTCTCTTTTGTTATTCTCATCAGATATCTAAAAAAGTGATGACAACACGAAAAAACCTATTGGTGTAATTCTAAATCTTAGTCTATTGTTTGTATTGTGCAAACGGATAAAAAGTTTGCCACAAAAATTTTCAAATTATGGTTCCATTACACGGTCGCGTCCCTCTTAGTTCGTAGTGTCGTTGGGTGCCTCATTGGCTCGTTCCATCCAGATGCGGCAGTGAAAGATGGAATAAAGAGGTGTCAGTAAAGACCGGAAGTCAACTCGTTCAGCAGGTGTGCTGTAGTAAAACGTTAGTTTTTTCTTGTCGTATTGAAATGCCGCGCCGACCATTTCCAACTGGCATTGCTTCTCTGCCACCAGTGCACGGCAAGCCGCAAGGGTTTCTTTCGCTTCCGCTGGCTGGACGATTTTCCAATTGTGGATTTCGCTTTCAGTTGCCTCCGAGAGAACATAGTGCACTGAATCCTTTCCTCTTGTGCGGCCAGCGTTCAGGTTCTCTAATGGAACAGTCGACAACTCACAAGAGATCACTCGACCCATATCCGTCCCACGATCCCCTTCGAAAAGCACAAATGTCCCGTTGCGGAAAAAACTCCGGCCGCACAACTTGCTGGTAGATCCAAAGTGGCCCTCCACTACCACACTGTAGTGAGTCATCAGCTCAATAACATGCAGTGATGGGTCCAAAGTTAGTGGCATTTGGTGCTGCGGTCGAACAGCAAGAGGGCTGTTTTCCTCTGGCAAAGCCCTTGAAGGGCTCTGCATGGGGCGTCGGCTGGTCCTTGAAGCCTTACTCATTCCGCCGGCATAATCGTGAAAGTGAGTGGATGAAGCCCTAGGCATACTTTGTGGTTCAGAATTAATGTTAAAGTGAGGATTAGAAGGTACTTCTTGTTTCTTTGTGCGTTTATTTCCCCTGCTGTTGTCGTCCAACTTCGCCGGAGTGTGAAGTTGAGAAAGATGAAGGGACTTGCAGACGTCCATATTATCGCTAACAGCGGATTTGGACGCTGACAAACCAGCAGATGACGCAGCATACATGGACTGCTGAGGGGTCTCGTTCCAGGTATCTGACGTTCGGTACAGCAGTTTAGTGCAAAACTGTTCCCCAGGCGGACAAGGACGCGGCGATGGGGAGATACCATCCAAAGCGTGGCGGTGCGCTGCCGCTGGCGTTCCGAAGGGCGTCGCAGGAAAGGAAGGCGTGTGAGACGGCTGATTAATTAACGCTTTCGGAGAATGAGTTTGTGGAGTGGGGCGTAAGGGAGAGTAATCCCCCATGAAGGATCCAGGGACTGCGGAGGCAAGCGGAGAGCTGGACGCCGCAACAACCTCAGGAGTGTCTCCCTCTTGTATGGGCATCTCAAAGGGAGTCATGTAGCCGATGTTAGTCCGAAGGTCAACGAATTGAGAAAGAGTGGGTCGCACGGATGGGCCGAACACTGGGGTGTTGTTGACATGGCTCCTGGGGGGGAACGTGCTCAGATTGCTCCACTGCTGCGGCGAACCCGGTTGAGAAGGACTATGGGAGAAGGTGCCGTTGGGACAGGCGTGAGCGTTAGGATTCTTTTTCTTGCGAGGTCCTCCGTACCGCTTCGTGGACATTTCAGCACTCTTCATATTGCTTATTAGCTGTTTTGTGAACTCCTCATGAGAAACAGCAAGAGTTGACATTTGTTTTTTTTTTCTCTTTTTTCAAAAAAAATAATAAATACTCTCTGGATGAATATGTAAACGTGATATAAGATGAAAAGAAAATGGAAAAAAATTATATAACAAGAAAATAATAATAGCAGGAGGAATATCCTTTTAAGGGGCACCGGCGTACACGCCACATCCATTAAACCATGTTGGGATAGAGACGGAGAAGCATGATCCGAATTGGGGAGAAACTCCTGCAATCCCATCATAACTGAACTGCACTCAAGTAGAACTTTGTTAGCACCATCCATGAACAGAATCTATCGTATTTATCCATCATTAATTAAAAAAAGGGGCAGAACTTACGTTCACTTAAGCGAAAAGATATATATATCTTGATATTATAGAATTGGATAGCAAAAGCGTGGCAAGGCGATTGATCGGGCCTGAAGCTAGTGTTCCGCTCGCCCCTTCTTCTTCGGAGAAGAAAATTGAAGGTCGGTCTGTCGCCGCTTAGAGGCAGCAGTGTTGAAGTCGAGTGGCTGATCCAATACTTCTTGAAGGTCCTCAGGGAGAGTCACATTCATTGTCGAGTCCGCTGGCGGAAGCCCGCAGAGAATGGTAACACGCTTGGAAGTCACAGCGATGGTGGCAGAGAAACGAGTGGAAATATACGGTGGCTTGACTCGCAGGACGGGCAGCTCCTCCACAACACCCTTCTGCATTAGGACCCGAATCCCCATCCGACCGTGAAAAGGTTTTTGAAGAGCTTTGTAATGAAACGGAAAGCAAAAGTGGTTTTCGGAAATCTCTGCGAGAACTTCCGCCGCCTGTTGAACTCTAGGATCCAACTGGAAGTCTTGTGGCGTTCGGCGAAACATGGTGGAAGGCTCTGGGGAGGGCACAACTCGGTATTGGGGACTGTTAGTGAAGGCAATATCCAAGTTCCACACTTGATTCGCTCCAACCTCACACTCCCCAACATCTTGCTGTGGGGACTTTTCAATAACCCTCCGGCCAATGATGCAGTCCATCCCGTCTGGGACCCATCTTTTCGTGCGGTTAGACAGAACTCCTTCTACCGCGTTCACATTGAAGTGGTGGCCAATTCGAGCCACAAAGTCGGTGATCTCGGCGTTTACGGCGTTGGGTTGCATGGAGTGAATCATACCGAGTAACGAGGTCCGTGCAGCAGCTATTGCATGCTGCGCACTTTCCTGAAGAGGGGGGCGGTTTTCTGCAGCAGCCTCCACGACCGGAACGACTACTGTTCGCCCAGCACTCACTGGGTAGCCATCAATATGGCACCCACAGTGAATCTTTACCACGTCATTTCCTCGAAGGACTTTACCTTCCTCCTCTCGAAAAGGAGAGTGATTGCACAGCACCTCATTTACCGAGACGGACGTAGGGAAGGAAATACCCTTTGCAATCTTTCTCCCAGATTTCTCCTTTACTTTAGAGAAGAGAGGCTGAAGCAGCAGTTGAAGGCGCTCGTCCCCTTGATCACAGATCGTTTTTGTATTCGCCCCTGCAACGCAAGACGCCGAAAGGGCCTCTAGTACTTCGTCTACGGCCCGACCCGCAAACTTGTACCGGGTCATAACATCTGGAGTGGCCACAGTTTCGGCTTCATCTTCACTAGCCTCGAAGTCATCCCCGAGCTCCTCTTCCAGTAGCTTGATCTTCTGCGAAAGAAGTGACGCCGAACGGGCACGTCGGGTGGAGCGAGTTCTTTCCCCTATCGCCTTAGTAGAAACGTTCTCCGTCTCCTCTTCAATCACGGCTGCTGGCTGAGCAGTAGTGTTGCTTTGGAGACGGTCCTTGAGCACCTTGAGAGAAATGGACCGCTCCCGCTTCCGTGAAGCGGTTGGTCGCCCACTCTTACTCCGTGTTGCGCTGTATCCTCGGCCCATGGATTCCGGTCTGTTTATCTGGTAGTCCTTCTAAAGCGACTTTACGCACGAGAAAACAGAGAAAAAATAGAAGGGAAAGGGAATTCAAAGAAAAAGAAACGGGAGGCGAGAGAAAAGTCTCTAACGGGTTCGTACAATTTAAATCTCCCTGCATCTGAAGGTTTTTATGTGAGGCACAGAGTTAGGAAAGGAGACACAAGAATGATTTGGCACCAATTACAGCTAATTACAAATAAGAAGAAAAGTAATAAAGCTATTTCGTTAATACAAGTGGTAATGCTGGATTCACAACATGCTATCCAAAAGATGAAGGTGGAAGCACTGCGTGTCCCCTACGTTTTCCGCTCTTCACTTCTTGCTCTTGGTTGATTTTTTTTTCCTGTTGTTCACTTTACGGCGTCTGTCGCGCTCCTGTTCTTCATCTTCATCTTCGTCTTCGTCATCGTCCTCTTCGTCGTCGGGTTCTTCACGGCGCGAGCGAGTCTTCTTCCCTTTCTTATGCAACTCCGCCATTTTCTTGAGCCTCTCGATCTCCTCCTGCATCTTCTTCACCTCATTCACATCCACAGAAGGGGTGGGGGACGGCGTCGGGGCAGCCGTCGGGGCAGGCGTCGGGGGAGGGTGGCTCGCCGAGTCTTCCGCCGGCGACGGCACGTCGGTCTCCTCTTCCTCGCCCTTCTCTTCCTGCGGCTCTGCAGCCTTCGTCCCTTTTTGGGGCGTTCGGGAGGCATAGAAATCCCCCTCCGTCTCTCGGAGAGTGTGAACGTCATGGTCGTAGGTGGCCCCTTCCACGGGGAGGGTATGCAAGAACACCACATCGTGCAGTTGGGACATGCTGCCCGTCTCTGCAGTGAGCCCAATATAGTACGGGCCTTCTGTCACGTTCAGGTGGACACCAGACACGGTGAAGCACAACTCTTCGCTTTCCTCGGAGTTCCTTGACGCATACACGCTAACGCTTCCATCCTCCGCGACAATAAGATGAATCGTAGCGAAGTGGTTCGACTTGCTGGGCATACGGAAGTCGAACATGCAAGACGACACATAATCGTCGTGGAAGTCTTTCTGCGGAGAGAAGACTCTCGCACTGCTGCCGTCGTTCAGCAGCAAACCAATAGTGGGATTATCTCGAAGTCCGTCGTTATCGTAAGTGTCCATTAGAATTCCGAATCCTTTGAAATTCATGGGGTGCCCGAAAAGCTGTCCATTAGCGAGTCTGGTTTCTGTTGGGTTGTATTGCGTGACCCACAAAGCGAGCCCGTCCGCACCGTTACTCTTCCTTGGTACGGAAACACCCAAATATATTTCAAACTGTGGCATCCCGATCGGGTGTCGATTCCACATGTGGCCAACCTGGCTGGGCTCATCCGGCGTGAGGCGCACGTAACTGTCGGTAACCACCGTAGATCCTCGGATATCCCAGTACGCCATTTCCGCCCCTGCGTAGTAGTGTTTTAAGTTCGGTGGCGAGAAAGAGTGGTGCTCCACAATCTTCGTGATGGCTCGACTCTCCTGGGCAGCCGTAAGCTCGGGGACCCCACTCATCGCCCGAGCTGGAGAGAGCGTCACATCCAGAAGCAAAAGAAGCCCTAGCAAAAGGGAAAAACGGCGCAACAACATCTTAGGAAAAAAGAAGGAAAACAATACCTCTATGTAGAGCCAAGTTTAAGACACCGTGAATGAAAAAAAGAGGAAGGAGGAGAAAAGCTTCGAGTGTGGAATTCCATTTATTGTGAAGAAACAAAAGGAAAGCAGAAACCAAAAAGCACTTGCTACCCCAAAACACGACGTCCTTCAGTAGTAGAATCAGCATGTTCCATAAAACATAATAATTATTATGGACCAAAAAGGATTACTCAAAAGAGAGATAAGAACAAAGCTGTCACCATCCTATGAAAATGATTCCCACCCCAGTTAGCGCATTTCTACACAAAACATTTAAAAAAAAGTGCAGTGAAAGAGTTTGTAAACGGTAGAAGAAAATATGCAGTAGATTCTACTAGCTGCGAATGCCACTGAGAACAGAGAAACAGAAATGGTTTGTCTTTCACCTCTACAATATAATGAGAATAAATTATTATCACGTATAGCATTAACAAGAGAAGAAACCGCATCAAAATGAAAAAATGGTGGCCTGGTAACCATACCAAACAGATTCAAAATTCTAACTCGTTCTTCTTCAACACTGGTACTAACCCGATTGTGCAAGCTGCTGCTAAAAAAAATAAATAATTCATTTCACTTCGGACCTCACATGATTCGGGTGTCGGCGATGGTGTACGGGAATGTGTGTGGGTGGCAGTTTAGCTTTCTTTTTTCACTTCTTTTTTTTCTTCCGCCTCGTAAAATTTATTCACCTTTTATTTCTGCAGTGGAACAACAAGTACGAGCGGTTTCCAACAACTTCGGATTAAGAACTCCTTGCGGCTCGGTCTACCTTGTACTGTGCAATACGCTGTTGAAGTGCCGCGTTCACATCAATGTTCTCGTTGAGCGCCTCGCCGCTCAGAGGGTCGACATGGCCCATTTCATCAATGACAGATTGAAGGGCATCCAATTCGAAGTGGTGACCGTTTTTGAGCACCACCGGCTCGCGCATCAGTTTGCCGGTAAGTTGGCAACAGAACTCCTCCGGATGACGCTTCTTTTCTTTTTTTTCCGATGGAGGAGAAGGATCGGCCTCCTGGGGTAGCTGGGTGAGCGTTCCAAAAAAGAGACTGGCCAAAACGGTTTCGGCAACGCTCGACATCTCACGAATGAGATGCCCCAGAGCCAACTGCATAATGTCCGACTGAAGTGTCTCCAGCTGTTCTTCTAGCCGCTTCACCGACTCAAAGGCTTCTGCATCCTCACGAAGAGCGATCTCCTCCGTCTCAAACTTGGAATGCAATAGCGTGGTGGAAGAATTATTGGTTTCGCAATAGCTGGAGTCTTCCTGAGAGAAGCATATAATGAAACCTTGAGCCAGGCTATAGGCGACTCCTGGCACAATAGGACTTTTATCCTGTGCCACAGTGCTCAGTAGGGCATCAAACTCTGCAGAGAGGTTTAATGGGGTCTCTATGACCACTGCATTTACATTGCATAAGATTTCTACGGTGAAAATAAGTACTAGCATGCCAATGTGTTTTTTAGTTAACGATTTCACTTGCTTTGTAAGTATCTTTGTCAATGCCACAAGTCCACTGATCAGGGTTGCAGAAGGCTCTACGCCTGAGCGGTACAATGCGAAGCGTAAAAACTTTAACGCGCTAACCGCAGCGTTCATGTACGGTGTCGTAGCATCTGTGCGGCTCTCGGCTGCCATAGACTTTGCATAAGTGTGGATAGACGCCACAGCATAGGGAAGCACAACTGTTCCGAGAAATTGTTGGTGTTCCTTCATAAAACTTCGCTGCATCTCTTTTACTACGGCAGGCTGATCACAAAAATCAGCGATATTCTGGGCCATGGCGCAAACGTACCGCAGCATCACACCCCAGTGCATCAGTTCCTCTTTCTGAGTTGATGAAAGCTCTGCAGAGGGGTACGCTGAAATAGACCCCAGCATCCCAAGACCACTACGAAGATCCTGCACTGATTGCTGCCAGCGAGAAACGAGTGTTGCAAAAACAGTTTGAAAGACATTTTCTTTTTCCAACGCGTGAACAAGTTGAGCTATTTTGTTTTGAAAAACAGTAATCTTTGTGGTTTCCATGGTCGAACCATCAGAGTGAAAGTAGCTCATTGGCGTTGTTAGTTCGTACAAAAAGCGAAAACAGGCATAAATCAAAGGTCGCTCATACAGGGGATTCTGTAGGACTGACGTGATCACTATGATCAGTTCGGATTCGTCGTACCCACAGAGCTGACTGAGGATATCACCGGCTTTCATACGGACGTACCCCGTGCAACGCAGCAGAAGCACCGTTAGCATTTCGCGTTGAGCGCCTAGCCGTTCCGCGTCTCGATCAATAAGAGTTGAGAAAGAATCGTTTAACTGCTGTACAGCAGTAAAAAGGTCTCCTTGTCGATATTTGTCATCTGGCGCCTGAGAAATACAGTATAAGCTCTCCAGTGCCATAAATCTTACCGGTGCGCTCTTTGAACTGTCGTTCGCAATGTTGACCAGGTTGTTTACAACAGCCAGGCACACACTACGCTCTTGATAAACAAGGTTGTATGTAGTGGTGGGATCCTTCAGGGCAGTGACAAGATTTGACATGGACGATGCGGTAGTGTTCTCCACACCGTGGTCTACAAAGATCTTCACTGCAGCGGACATTACCAAAAAATACAATTTCCTTCTCAAGTGTGGCAACGGCTTCTCAATATGGAAAGTACTAGCTAACGACAAAAATGAAAAGGCTAAATAAATCTACAGATTCTTGTTGACACTCAAGGTCAAAAAGAACTTACGAGTTAACTTACGATCAAAGGCTACTGAACGTAAAAAGAAATAGAAATAATAATCAAAAGAAGAAGAGTAATTAATTCTTTTTTTCGGTTTTTGTTCTTTGCATTTCTAGAATTTCAGAAAAGAAGAAAATATCTTTTAACGCGTACAATCCGTCCCTTGTGGAACTGGATCTCATCTGTTTTGTAGGAAACACACAGCGAATTGGTTTCGTCTCCACTCCGAAAACCAGAGTGCAATTGCTCCAGTCTAAGGGCACATCTCTTCCTCTAGTACGACGGAGATGCAGGTGTCGCGCCATTAATGTTCTCCCGCTTCACTCCTCGTGTAAGGGATTCCGCACACACCACCGTGTGAAAATGTTTAGGAAGATAAAACACAAAACAAACGTGATAATTTGCGTTCCGTAATAATAAAAAAAAGTAGAAAAAGTAAAGTTAGAGTTTTTAATAGAAACTAAGAAGTTCCAGCCGTTGAGCACTGAGGCTAAGAATCTGCAACAGAAAAACAAATAAAATAAATAGAATGGTAACAGTTGTCATAGCCCACACGCCGTCCAAGGAAGCCGCAATGAGGACTCTTGAAAAGAGCACACCGCTCACAGCACAGAACCGGCATGGCAACCTTCGCTGCCGCCTGTACACCTAACTAAAGGAGCACAGCTCCACGGAACCAAACAAGTGGGAAAGCTCTTGACGCTTTGCCTCACCGCCTTGGTCCATGGTACAAATAATATTTCTGGCCATCCGAGAAGGGTTAGCATTTCCGATCCACGTCTCTTCGTATGCTTTCGCCGGTTGTGTGTCTCCGGCTCCTCCACCTCATTGCTCTCCGCAGGCAAAAGTTGGGCCAGCGGGTTTCGATTCACACTGTCCTCCAAACACGGCGACCGTTCCCTAGTTTCCACCCACTCTTCGGCAACGTCATCCGGCCCACTCGTGAGGCGTACTTCACCAGCACGGGTGTACTGCTCCACGTTCGTCGTGTTCGTGCAGCTCGGAAGAACTCCAAAGGAAACTCGTGTAGCAGGTGTCCTTCATGGCGAAGAAAAAGAAGAAAAGCAAGAGTAGAAGAGTGCCTATGACTGGGTTGTGCCGGACAATCACTAGAAAGACATTAGAGACAAAACGAAACCAAAGAGTAGCCTCGTACCTACCACAACGTCGAGGTGAGTCATTGCACAGCTAAAAGTTTAACCTATCCGGACTCAGAAAAGGAAAAGTGATCAGCGAGAAAATAGAAACATAACAACAGTTCGGCTCTTTGGCACTCTTCCAAGAAAAAATAGAAGCTTGAGGTCCTTCGGACATCGTACTGTGCAATCGTTTACTAAAGATTTTGGTAAGTACTGTTTTTTTAATCGTTACAATCTTAGGATGAAATCCATTGTTTTTTATTGCATTTTTTTTTCTCTTTTAAATCGTGTCTTTGAGAAAAAATAATGAGAGCAGACATTGCAAACTTCGCTTGTACGAGCTTCATTCTACTTGGACTTCGTTCCAAGCCCTGAGACTTTCCTTTGCCTGAGTAATAGCCAGCCACTGGGCCTGAAATCGGGTGTCCACAAAAGCAGCCGCTGCAGGAGATATTTCCCGGCCCTCCAACGCCACCTCCATCAGCGCCATCCACACGTTGATCTTGTCCAATATCGGTGATTCCATGTCGTCCTCATCCAATAAGTCGTCCTCCATCTCGTCCACATTGCGCTCAGCTCCACCGTCCGGCTCACCATGGAGCTGCCGCGCGCTCTGCGCCTCAGCAATGAGGCGGTTCAGTTTCCCATTATCCTCGTCGGAAGGCAGCTCGTCGCCACCGAAGTCCTCTGCCTCGCTCTCGTCCTCGCTCTCTTCGTCACTGCCCCACTCGTCGTCCTCGCTTTCCCACTCCGCTTCTTCGCCACGTTTGACTTTTCGGAGGTGCTGCCTCAGCTCCTCCGTCTCCTTGCTCACCTCCGCCGCATCCCTCTCGGCGAAGCGCTGCAGCAGCTGACTCTCCGCCACCGCGCACAGGGCCGCCTCCAGCTGAGCCAGGGCATCCGTCCACTCCTGCGCACTCGCGCGGGACTCCTGTACGGCTCGGATCCCCTCGGCAACCGCAGCGACCACCAACCGGCGGTCGCACCCCCGGAGCACCTCCAGCACACTGGGCTGAGACACGAGAGCCACATACTCCTGAAAAAATCCCGGCAGCATGTTCAGTCGAGACAACGCCAGGCTAGCTCCCTTCGCATCCGCTAAAACCGCAGAGAAGACGTTATTCGCTAGGAGGACTTTCATACTCGTCGAAGGGGGTGCGAGAGTAGCGAGCCGAGTCAGCGCCGCAGTGCACACGGCATCCGCCGTTGTGGTAGCTGTGGGTGAAGCCACCCCAGAGCTCTGCTGTGTGGCCGCCCACCAGTAGTTCTGCAGAAAGGCGTCGCAAACTTTGGGAACGCTCGACTTCTCCCTCCATCGGAGCGTCGAGGAGCTGTACACCAGCTCCCCCATGCTGAGAACGAGCTGCGCTGGCGTCCATTGCATCATGTCGCCCGGAGAAAAATACGCGCAATCCCCGGGGCACAGAACGCCCAGTGGCGACAGCAGGAAGTGCATTGGCTCGACCGAAGAGTAATTGTCCAGTGGCGCTAGCATCTGGCCAAAGTAGTCGGCAGCACCGTTCGCCACCAGCTGGTAAAGACATGGAAGCAAGCGCCACACATGAGGAACAATGGATGGACTGTGAGACAGCAGCGTCGTTAATAACCGAAGCGCGGGATCCATAAACCCATACGCACTTCCACTTTGATAGCTAAGAATTGTTTGAAGAACCGGTGCCACACGTTCCTGAATGAGGAGCATCACAGTGTTGGAATTGTGTTGTGTCTCACTCTCGGCGGGAACACCTTGGCCAGGGAAAGCGCTTCGAGGAATAGATTTGATCAGTATGGTTAGCGTTTCGAGGAGCTCATCTGCTGTCATGAGGACGTCGACGAAGTTGTCATCCTCAGCGAACATTTCAGTGCTGGATGGCGTACTCTCAAATGAAATATATTTTCCCGTTACCGTTTCAGCAACTTTGAAAAAGTGCTGAGTAATCATCTCCGTCAGTTCCACGGCCCATTGACACAGAGAGCTGCTGTAAATCCGTATGGTTTTCTGGAGTGTTCGCACCACCGCCTCATTATCGATCATTCGCATGACAGTAAAGTACTGCTGCACCACTTCAGCAATGCACGGATTGACCACTTCCCAAGCGTGTGGGTGGTGAATCAGTAGAGAAAATGAGACGCATGTTTGAACCCTCACTGGAGTCTCACCATCCTGCAGCAAAGGAATAACAGCCAAAAGCGTCTGCTGAAAGTTCTGTGGGCTGCTCCACGCTACGACCTTGCTGTAAACACTAAGCACCTGAACCGCACGCGCACGAAGAAACCCAATAGGATAGGTCGTGGCAGGCACCACGTAGCGTATCAGCACCTCCTCCATGCCGCGGCGCATAGCTTCGGAGCGTTTTACCACTTTGGTGAGCTGGAAGAGGCAATAGAGTGCAGCGTCCACACGCCGAGCCGCCTCCATAGAAGGACTGGCGGGCTCCCCAGGAGTCGTTTGCGACGCCTGCTCCGAGAAGTTGGCCAGTTGGTTCACACTGAACTCCACTAGATTCGTTGCGAGAGAAGTGTCGTGAAAAGACTTTGTGGGTACTGCGAGAGACAGTAATAGGCTGGCAGAAACCACCTTCGGGCTGAACAAATCTCCAACAGGGCTGGTTTGTTTTCGAACGTATTCTTCAGGATTCATGTTCCACAATTCCGCATCGTCAGAAGAGAAGGCGAATCGGGGGAACAGTAGCGATGTCATAAGCTCTTCCACCACTGGAAGCAATACGTTGGTGTAACACATCGGTTCGATCACCACAAGCGTGAGAGTTTCTAGCGCCATGATGTACGCTTTGGAGTTCAGAGAAACGGGACTAGAATGCCAGCGCACCATCTCCAGCGAATAAGCTGCAGTGTACTGAAGAAACTCGGCAGCAAATATCTTGGCTGCATTCCGAGCTCTTTTTTCACACTGTTTCGGAAAGCTGAACTCTTGAATGATTTTGTGCATGAAGGTGCCGCACCACTTCGCCAAGCGCCACACTGAAGCCTCCTGAAATTCATTAAACCGGTCTCCATACCAATTGCTTTGTTCCACGTCGCGAACAATCCTCTGTTTAAACACAGGAAACAGTATGTTGGTGAGCACCTCTGTGGGGCGTCGCAAGCACGAGGAGAAAAAATGGAGAAAGACCCCCTCCTCGCACAGTACTTTAGGCCAACGATTGGCACAGAGACTCCACAGGCACTTACTGCATATTCGCAGGCAGTGAGAGAGTTCTGTAAGAAGAGGCGACAGTTCTAAGACGTTTCTTTCAGGATTGCTCATGCGCTTTTGCTCCGCATCGAAAAGATTTCTAGCTTCATCTTCCCAGCGCCGCACAAGGAGGTCCCACAGGGTGAGCATGGAAGGAATAATAACGCTGGCAAATTCATTCACCTCTTGATCAGTGCCTTTCAATGGGTCGTGGTAGATTTTGCAGCAGTATCGGAGAACCCCCAGGGCACCCTTTAGCTGCAGAAGTAGAGTTACCATTGCCTGAGAATCCATCTCGTGGGAGCCTGACATGGTGGAGAAGCTCATCATGCAGGTTTCTACAATCTGACTGACTTGCGGCACTACCTGTGGCCACCGTTCAGGGTAGTCGTACTGAAGAAGCTCGCTGGTGGTGGATAGTAGTTGGCGACGGATGTGCTCCTCCACGTGAGCAGCACATTGAAGAGGTACAATGATTTCCTTCACGGTTTCCTTCACCTGCTCAGGGAGATCGGAGCGATTCCAATCAGAGCGACCGAGTACATTCTTAATTCGAATAGCAGCAGCTAAAAAGACCTTTCGCGCGGTGATTGGATCTGGCGCTTCAGTGGTCGGTTGGGTCGAGAAACGGAGAAGTTGGACGACAAAATCCTGTTCTTCGTGCAGCAGACGATCCAGAGTCAGCTCTGCCTGCTGCCGTACTGTTTTCTCACTCTCCAGTGCTGCCTGGAAGATTTGATACAGTTCAGCGTTTCCGGGCATGTGCAATCAAATAGCCTTTTACTTTCAATTGGAGTGGAAGTGACACACGAAACCAACCAAATTGCAGTAAGTTCTTTTTTAAGGACAGGGAAAAAAAGGGACAACAAAGTATGATATGAAATAGCAAGTAAAGAGATAGAACAACGAGACCCCATTTCTGCTTTTTCGTTTCAAAAAATAAATCAATATTGTTACTTCCCAATATTTCTTCTCCATCGTCAAGGTGCGGCTCCTTCGAAACCTTCGTCGGTATGATAGGCGTTGTTTAGCTTTTCCGCCATGGTATCCACTCGAATGATCTCCTGTGAGATGTCATGCAGGTTTTCGCTCACGTTGGTGAACTCCGCTTCCAAAATTTGAAAGTGTTTCGCCACATTGGCGAAGGCTTTATCATGCTCTTGTTCTCCCTCCGAAAACTCATCCGGGTCTGGATACGGCTTTTCCTCCTCCGCCCCGCCCGACTGCCACGGCACCCCAAACCGGTTGGTGCGAAAGGTGGCACTAAAACTCGCATTGTTAGTGTTTCCGCCACCATCTGTCGCACCAAGATTAGTGCTCGTATCCGCAGACCGCTGGGAGTCTCCCAGATTCGCGGCGGGGTCTTTTGCCATGGAAATGGCACTTTTAAACGCGTTCTGCTCTCCTGTCTTGTTGGACTTGAGGATGCCGCATGTCTTGTAAAACACTTCAGTCTCTAAATTAATGATACGCAAGAAGCTTCCGAAAAATTCGTTCTGAGTTTCCCGATTTCCGAATGCATTCATTTCTCCTGAGGCAAAGTCCTGCTCCAAATTATCCAGCTCCGCATCTACCGCAGCAAAGTTGTGAGTCATCCTTCACCGTGATACGGTGTACGTATCGACACAGATTGCCAGACGTCTTGAAGTGAGTTCTACACGAGCTAAAAAGAATTCTTAAAAGAGTTGTAAGCCTAATATTGTGTATCCAATTACAATGTGTTTCATCCTGAAAGAGGATGCGTGAAATGCACAAAAGAGTGAGCTATATTCAATGAGCACAATACAATGAATGTACACAGCAGCTGCAGTCTCAGGAAAAGGAGCAGAAAATGACTCTTTTTTATTATTTTCACACAGCAAAGAAGTGTGATGTGTGCATCTACAGCGACAAAAGCATTGAAATTAAAATACAATTTACAGACATTCATGTTCTTCATTTTCACTTTAAAAGAAAAAAATAATAATAATAATAATATTTTTAAAGAAAAAATATGAATTATTAGCCTTCATTTTCAAAAGTTTCATGCAAAAGGATCAGGCGTAGTTCAAAATGTTGAGATTCGGGACCATCTGTTGAAGCATCAAGTAGCCCACATGAGATTCTTTGTTGATGTTATCGATGGTGTTCCTGAGAATAGTTACTCGTTGCTGTGCTTCATCAAATTTCTTTTGACGGTACGTTCCGATCTGCGTTGACTGAGAGAGTTGTTCTTCACACAGGCTCCGCTCCCGCATCAACGCTTCGATGCGGCTATGAATGTCCGCAATTTCCTGTGTAAGTGCTGCTGAAATAAGCCCCTGTCTGTCCATTTCTGTCTTGGCATCGGTCATTTCCTCTACAGCTGCTTGCATCTCCTCCTTGTACACTTTGACGCGCCGAGTAGTGCTGAGGAGGCGCCGCGCCTCGCGTTCCGCCTCCTCTGCCGTCTCCGCTGCGCAAGTGCTTCGAATGATCGACCGCACTTCGGACGGTAGCGGCCCTTCCATAAAGCCAGCCCCGGTTCCTTGGAGAAATGGATCGGGACCAGCGTTGTCGTTACTGCCCCGAGTGAAGACCACAGAACTGGAAGAACTCCCTGTCGGCTGCGGGTTCGGAGAGCTCACCATGTCATTGTTGTAGTGCGGGTTAGGGCCCTGACGCCTTCGCTGCGTGTCCGGAGCCGACCTGTTGTCGGTACTGCGACTACACGAGGCGGAAGCTTGGGGAGTCAGCCGTGTAGATGATGTCTCCTTTGAAGCACTCGACGCATTCAGTCGATTTTGAATCGGAACTCCAGCGAGAGGACGCGAATAAATGCTCATACCCTCTGGCGAAGGTTTTTTCATGGCCACCTCGCCGTCTTGGAGTTAGAAGTCAGACAATAAAGGATAGTGTAACTATATGCTTGTTTCTTCACGACACGCTCGAGTCGGTTCACTCTGTGTTTTATCCTACTTTTTTTCTCTTTACTTTTAAAAAGCAGATGGTTTTCCTGTCGCTAAACTAAGAGAAAAAAAAATGAAATCAAATCTTCTGAGAATGAGGTTAGATCAAAAATGAAGACCTCAGTAGCTTGAAGAAAAGGAGGAAATAGTCATAAGAAACAGAAATACAGGAAGTTATCTCCCAAAAGCCAACTCCATTCATAAAATAATAATGTTAAGCATAACCTCTATCACAACAATAACGTCAAATGACATGGAATGCTGCACGAAATGAACTAGTATTTGCTCGTCTCCCGAATTGATACGCTGCATTTTTTTAAAAAAAAAAACTGTAAAGCATCACCTCTTATTGAAAGCGCAGCATGAATGAATATACCCCAGTATTGATTTACTGTAGGATGGCAGGAGATGATCGCTTAGCATTATTCGTAGTGATTTTCGCTGCACGAGATTTTCACGAATTTGGACAGCAGAATTGCAAAAAAAATAGAAATGTTCCGGATCAAAAGAGAAACAATGAAAGCAGCCAAAAAGAATGGGATCACTGTCCCGCGGAAGAAATTTACTCAAAGTTGTGTTTTGGGACTCCTTGTAATGCTCTAGATTGAACCACTCCGAATCACACGGCTCTCTGTGACGCTTAAGAATATCACCAGTGTGCCACCACGCTGCTTGCTCAAAGCTATTGCTGAGCGTTGTAAGTTCTGAAGCCATTTCGTCCTCTTTCTTCACAGCTTCATCATTAATTTCTGGTTTTCCAGATGTTCGTTCTGTGTTGCTCTCCACCAATAACACCTGCTCCTCGAGCCACATTAAAACGACCCCGAAGAACTCCTTGGAAATCTTGGAGAAAACACTCTCCGAGACGTCCGCCGGTCCAAGGTGAAAGAATTGCGGCAAAACGTGAAAGCGCGGGAGTAAGTCACTTCCACGCACAAAATGATGGAAGCAGGAGATGAGGTTGCTCTCCTCTAAAAACTCAACGCACTTCGTCCCACCCAGCACTGCAGGGCACCCAAATGTAATGCACTGTATTCCATGTGGTGAGCCCTCACTGTTTCGCTCAAGCATAAGCTGAGTGCTCTCCATCAGTAGGATGAAGGTAAGAAGAGTTGCAATAGCACCGCCAAGACCATGCCCACACAGAACTACTCGTATTCCATGCTCCCGCATCGCGATGACGTCCTCTCTCAGCTTCTTTAAACTAGTGGAAGACTCCAGCTCTGCATAAACACTTTGAAGTGCGTAGAAACGAAATAGCACCTCACTCCCCCCCAGTTCTTTCGCCTTGGACGCACTGTGCGCAATGAGCCCAATCTGAGCCGCGCTTCTCCCGGTCTTCCATACCTCTCGGGTGGTCATCCCCCCCTGAAGCCGTGCAGAAATGCACGAGTACGCTCCTTTTGAAAAGACAATAATTTCAGTCCGATCTCCAGCACAGCCAAATTGGGTGTGCGTTTTTTCAGTCGCTTTGACATAAAGCAGCTTGGAGCACGGGTGGTCACATAATCCCAGCATTCCATCCATCATACTCGGTGGTACCTCGGCAATCGTGGCGGCCACACTGCACAACAAGGAAGTGAAGGCGATAGAGGTGATCACAGAGTTCTCCGCCGTCCCGCTACCCTCAGCCATCTCCTCACTTATCCCACTAGGAAGCGCGCTCCACTGTGCCGTCGGAAACGCGGCGTCGACAAGCGCTAGTGACTGCTCATGCGAGAGCTGTGTCACAGAGCATCTTTGCTCCGTTGCATACATTCTGTTCAGCCCCAGGAGAGAAGATGTTTCCATCAGCTGCGGAGGTTTCCGTTGATTAAGAAGCGACGAAAACATACAAGAAGGGGTAGTTGGTACCAAGCAATTCGCACACTCCCGGCAGTACGTATGACGCCGTTCACATGAAGGGTTAAAGCACGTTCGATGAACGGTTCCTGCAGAAAGAAGTGCATAGAGTCCCCATGAAAAGGAGATACTAAAAGAGTTGGGGGGGTTATCGCATGCCTCTTTAGTAGCAGATGCCATTTCCATGGTTGCCAGCGGTAACGCACAAAGCTCACACACGACAAAATTTTCTGCATCGGACGATCGCATAGAGAGATGAGCTGTTCCGTGTCGGAAAGTGAAGCAACTGTCGCACACAGGGTACCAACACCGAGTGCAGTGCCTCATTCCTTTCAGAGTGAAAAACGTCGTCCCACAAATAGTGCACGAGGAGCAAATGCACAAGCGCGGGCTGGTGCTGCAGATGCTGCACGAGTTCTTCCGTATGCGGGACGCCACTCGCGGTTTGATGGTACTCTTCCTTTTTACAGGAGCCATTTCAGCCCTGGGATTGTTTTCGTTGAACTCCTTTTGTGCCGGGCTCTCCTCTGGTGGACCTTGTGTCCTCCCTTTAAAGAGTTTTGTAAATTTCTTCATTCAAACTCTTGTATAAATTTGCGAAACCAAATGGTGCGCACAGAAATGCCTTCGTTTAAACGTCAGTCCGACCCGCAGTTTACAAAGTAAACGATGCACAAATTATAATACTTGAGAAAAAAAAAATTAATAGGAAAGGAAAAATAACGATGTGAGTTCGCATACTAAGCGAACTCCAATTCATTAGAACCCCTTTCAGGTGCCAAAAACGAGAGATACAAAATATATATGTTAAAACACATCTAAATGATGTTTTTTTTTTTTCTTGTTTTATTGATGGCGCAGTTTTTTGTGTGTCTGTATGTCTGTGCGTTGAGGATGTATGCTTACACTCTTTTCGTCAGCTTTAGCGCACAGGCATGGCACACTCCTGTCCATGAGAATGGTATACATCCAAAGTGTCGGTAGTGATGCCAAATCGCCCACAAAGCTGTAAACTGACCAAAAAAAAAGGTCGTCGGCTCCACAAGATTCCAGTCGAATAGTACAAAGATCAAATTCACAACAACAATAAAGTAGATAAGAAGTCCAGCAAAAAAAGCAATACGAATGCGATAAACGCTGGATGAGAGTCCCGCTGGTTCAGTGATTACAGCATCTCGTGACGTGTTTTTAAACTGCTCAGCTGTTAACGTTAGCACCTTCTGAAACGCTTGTGGATCCACAATTTTCATCCGAAGCGGTGATGGGCCGTACTCCCAACACACAAGTTCTTTATTCGTCTCATCTGGACAGTCAGAGCCCATCCACTGTACAGCGAACGCGAAATTTTGAGTACTGTACAGTCGTATGGCGGAACGTGCCGGTAACGCGCAGAATCGCCTGACACGGGACATGCAGTGAAACTAAAATTATTACGGTTACAAATACACTACGAAGGATTGACAGAAAAAAGGTCAACTCAAATTAAAAGTCCTTGTTTTTTTCAACACACTAGAAAAAAACACCTGATTCACCACTGGATGCTTCCTGCGAGGCAAAGAAGTCCACTGTCTTCGGCAACGCAATGTCAACTCCGTCCAATGCTTTTTTGTGAGATTATTTTTCTTTGGTTTTCTTTTTTTTTACCGCTCTCGATTCAAGTGCAGAAGGAGTGACGACGTCGACACCGGAACACGGGAGAGCATCGACTCTCTGGCAAATGACATTGCCTCGGAAAGACGACTCCTCAATTCCGAACGAGCAGAGATCCAGTGCTGTTGAAAGTGGTGCAGCAGCGCATCTGTTATCTTCTTCCAGTCTTTCTCCTCCGTTCCCTTCTCTTCCACGGCTTGTGAGCAAACAGGAAGAGGGAAAGTGGTGTGATGATGAAGCCCAGAACGGTAGATCGGATCCTGCTGGAACACCCACATCTCCGTCCCGTCTCCCTTTAATGTCAGCAGAGGGCTCGGCTCGGCCCTCAGCAGTTCCAGCTTGGTCTTGGTTCTCCACCGCCCCGTCCAACCCGTTCTTCGATTTTCCCATTCTATCACAGCCTCCATCTCGAAACTGGACTGAGATTCATCGCCGGCTGAACAAGTGCGGATCACAGTAACCTCGCTCTCAAAAAACTCCTTCTCGTTCCCGTCGTCAGGCAAGGTATCCGAGGTCCATCCTTCTGGCAATAAGCGCTGCGGGGGGGGGGCAGACTTCTCTTGCCTCATCCAATGAGGAGGATCCTGTAGAAGACCGCGAAGCTGCTTCTCGAAAGAAAGTGCAATATGATCGATGATGGTGCTCGATGCCGCGTTCAGGTTCCGAGAGCAGACGCTCACCAAGGAAAGGATTTCTTCTGGGACGGATCCATTCGGATCAGACACGTCTGGAAATGGAAGCACTCTGACGCAGCAGCCCTCCATCGGATCCACTTCCACGAAGATTAGGAGGCTGGAATGAAAGAAAACATTCTCCACAGTGACTTCCCCCCTTTCATTCAGATTATCAAAGAGAGCTTCGTCTTGCACTTCCTCTGTCGAACTCGCACAGCGGCGAAAATCAATCCACGGCAATAGGTTCAGGTAATCGGAAATAACTTCCACTCGTTTCTCCGCATCACGAAGTTCATCCCATACATTTTGCTCCTCCTCCTCCTTAGAAGCCCAATTGTGATTCACCCATGTCACGACGTGATTCAATTGAGAAGCGAGAAGCGAGATGCACGTCTTATCATCTTCTACACTAGAAATGGTGGATCCCTCACTCCTCAGTAATCCTAGCTCCAGAAGCATCTTTTTATCCAATGGAAATAGAGAGGAATACGTTAGGTGGTACTCTAAACAGAGAGCAGGAACCACATCGAAGAAAAGCTCATCGTCTGACACCAGCACTCTCAGATGGCGAAGCACCTCCAGCAATTTTCGTGGTGCAGCTGAAAGAATCACTTTAGAAAGGCCATCTGCTAAGGATTCGGGGACGCTGCTGTTCATTTCAAATCCATACGTCGAGCTACAATACAAATAAGCAGGATGATCCAGTAAATCACTCAAACGAATATTTTTATCTACACCCTAGAAGAGACTTAAAAAAAGGAGACAAAAAGAAAGAGCAAAGAAAACAAATAGAACAGCAACGCTAGATCCAGCAAACTATTTCTGGAGCAGATAATATCCGACGACGTACTCGTACGAGAATGTTTATCTCTTCTTGGTGGCAGCTGAGAAACAGAATCCTCATCCTTCACCCAACATGCGTCAAGAGGTCATCCACCTTCAGAGCAGAGATCATTGAGCCTCCCAAAGCACCTAAGCCCATACCCATGCTGGCCCGAAATGCCCTTCCTCCACTTCTCCAGAACAGTAGGCACGCACAGGCACCGGCGGTGCTAAATCGACCGGCACTTTTTGTCCAGCGATCGTTATCGGGATCCCGCCGGTACTGCATTGCCTGGCTCACCACATTGTCCACCTCTAGCTTCGAAATGTCCGATCCAGCAGTAGATTCCCTACTCGCGTGAGAGGGCCACCCGCGAGATGACGCCGCCACCCACGCCAAGCTGTAGGGTGCCAGGAAAGCCTCCCATGAAATATCGTGTGCCAGCCCGGTGCGAGCCAGCGCTGCGTTCACGGGATCCTCCTCGATCCCCAGCCGGACAGATAGCCGCGACAGTGCTGACTGATTGGCGCGCACCCTGTCCACCACAGCAGCGCGCCGACGACGTCTCAGCTCGACCTCTCGCTTCGCTCCGGCCTCCTGCTGCTGCAGCAACACCTCCAGCTGTGAAGCGGAATTCTCGGCCTCGAACTGTGCCACGCCGTGCGCAACACCGGCTACGAATCCCACAGGAGTGGCATACCCAGCGCTGGGATAGACAAAGTGGTGAAGGCGAACCAGGGGACGGTCCGCAAACGGCAGCGAGGGACGCAGAAGGAGATAAAAGTAGCCGGTTGTCGCCAGCATAAACAGAGGGACTGCTATTCGAACTCCCCTCGTTGCGTATTGCTCCAGAAGAATGAAACCCGGCACCTCACTCGTACGTTCGGTTCGAGAGTATTCAGGATACTGCTGCAAGTCAATGTGGTGAGTTAACAGTTTCAAGGCGTGCATCTTCCTTTCACTGATCGTATAGTTGTTTCCTTCAGAGTAAAAATGGATGCAGATATTGGTGAGTCCTATTTGTTATACATGCTAAAAATAAAGGGTGCACAAATTTATATTGTACTTGAGTAATCAATCTAATGCAAAGCCAATATATTAGTATAGTTAGCCCTAAAAGCCGGGGAGAGAGAGAGAGACATCCACAGAAGGTCAATGACTTCAGGAAGTGCTCTCATTACTCTTGTTACTAAGGATACATTTATCCTGCTTTACCGTGTTGGATTGTGCGTTGGTCTGAAAGGCGGTTGATTTCTATCTGTGCTATCTATCGCTTCTCAGCCGCTTGGTCAAAGCAACAGCCCTTCCAAGCGGCCGATATGAACTCTAGTCTTTCATCTCTTCTTTAAATCCCGTTGTGAAGCTTGTGGGTAGGACTATTCTTCCGGTAAGTGCTTGCACAGCATCTTCTCGGAAGCTGAGAGAAGCTCCTCCTCCGAGGCCGACGTCGAGATCAGCAGAGCCGTTGTGATTTCAGAGGAGGAAGCAGCCTCTTGAGCCAGTTCATGAGCTCTCTTTTGCAGGGCTCGGTTGTACCTTAGAAGGCACTGTGACTTCTGAATAAGCGCTGAAACACTGGAGGAATCGATACCCAATACATGTTTGCAAATGTCCTTTGGGTTGTTTGAGTGGACCCCGTCTTTCTGTTCACATTGGTCTTGAATAAATAGAAAGAGTAGTATATGATGTAAGGAGAGCTCCGCCTTCTGGTCCTGTACAGGAAGAGCTTTCACGGCTCCGTCGACAGAACTCTGGTCGGCACTACCCGATAACGCACTAAAATTCCACTGTTGCAATGCCCGGAGCACTGGTCCCTTTTGTTTTTCGTCTCGCGCTCGCCTCGCCAACTTCGACTCCTGGTAGGCAGAACGGGGTTGTTCCTGGTGCAGCTGCACCGCATCCGACTCCAGGGAGCACACGGTAACGATGAACTGCAGATGTCCGGCGCGCCGCTCGATCTCCTTGACAAAGCTCTCCCACTCCACCAGTTTCTTTGTGATCAGGGTGAAGTTCTCGTGCTCAATCTGCACAGGATCGGATGTGGGAAACAGTAACGCCTCCACACACTCCATGCATTGGGTGACCAAGATCATGCACATGTGTGCCCAGAAAATGGATCCTTCAAATTTAGACCGCTCAATCGGTATGGGAGACTCCAATGACAAGAATCCCCCGCTGCTGCGCCGCTTGGCGCCAGACAGTCCCTCTCCCCACCTTGCAATGGTGGATCGAACGAGCGAAGAGAACGTTTCCACAGATATCGTGACGTCCACCAGAGTTTGAAGTTCCGCAGCAGCCTTTTGGCGAAACTCCAACTTATTGGCTTCCGTGTGATTCTCCTTGTCGAGAGAGCCAACATTACCGCCGAGAGCCAAATAAATCGCCTCATCACGCCTGTCCAGCAGAGACTCCGTCACACTTAGAAAGCCCTCTAATCGGCAGATGTCGAGCATCAGGTTTGCCTCCTGAAAGTCCAGAAGAGGTGCGAACTGCATAAAGTCTACACCGAGATCTCGTACATTAAAACCCTCAAAAGGGGAGTAAGCCACTCTTCGGAGATCTTCCGTACGATTCCACACCACCTTTGCTCGTTCGATAAACCTCTTCACACGAACCAGCTCCTCTTCTATTCGATTGAGAAGACGTTTGGGTGAAAGGAGTAAACTCTCTATCGTAATACGTGAAGCTTCGCCCGGCAAAAAATTGTGGGCCACTAACTCGCTGCCTCTTGAAGGAGATAAGAGCTGCTCATTGGGTGTCGAACCTCCTCCCGGTGCTTTAGATAGAGTCTCTGATCCCAGTGAGCCTTTCCTTGCCACATCAGGCGGAAGAGTGGCCGTCACCCCGCTCCGTACTTGTAGCGTTTTCGAGAGCAGCGTAGTAATACCGTTCACCGCCTCGTGAATTTCGCGGGGACTGCTATTTGTGGATATTGTGCGGAGCGAAGCAAAGACTTCATTCAACGAAGCGGCTTGGCTTTGTTGTTTGGCGGTGACCATGGAACTGGTATCCTTCTGCTCCGATGCACAGGAGATAAAGTCCTCCTGAACGTGTTGAGCAAACGTCCGCACGACCTGATCGATGCGAGAAAAGCCAGCCACTAGAGCATTTTGGCGGTCAACTAAGCGTTTATTATACCGTTGAAAAATTTGAATTTGATGTTGAAACGTTGCCCGTTCCGCCGTGCCAGCTCGTGAAAGCTGAGAGGCAAGCTGCTGAAGAACAGCGCTATCCGATGCGGGTGAAGAAAAGGGCTCCGACTGCGAAGGAGAGGGAAAGCGGCCAGTGGACTGCAGGTGCCCAGGAGAGCGCAGACTTTGCTCCACTCCCTCGGCGATTCCCAGGTCATTCGGTGCTGCACGCGGAGAGTTCCCACCACCGGGCGGAGGCAAAGGTCCTCGAAAGTACCCTTGGCCCAGCTTCGCGCTGGTGGCCTTCTCCAGCTGCGTCAAGACAGTGGCAAGCACTTTACCCTCTGCGGTAGCATATTCGCGTTCGATGGCCTCGGACTCCTCCGAGTCTAGAGTGGGCAACGTCCCTGGGCCCTGACTCATCACCCACATCGCTGCCGCACTCTGCAACTTGGCAAAGTCCAACACCGGTGCCTGGCCATGCTGCAACGCGGCCATCATATTTCGTGTTTCCTTAGAGCTCAAAGCGATGTCTTCGAGTAAGCCCAGCATCACGGGCGATGCTGCTAAAACTGCCTGCTGCTGAGACCGAGTGAGCCCACCGTGCATATCCACCCGGATAGCAGGACCGTGATTAGGCATATCATTGTGGCCAATCTGTGCTGTGCCTTGCGGCGAGCCGTCGGATGGTCCGAAAGAACCCAAATTTTGACGCATAGATGTCAGGGGTGGAACGCCTCTAAAGTTGCCGCTGACACGGCGCTGCGGGAGATCGGCCTGAAGCGAATTGAACTTTCCGAAAGGCATCGTTTCTTCGTACGTGAACACTGTTAAATTCTTCTTCTGATATCGTCCTTCGTCTTGAGCCACGACAGCTAACGGGACTGCGGTGAAGAGGTGCATACCAATCGGCATGACCCCCTCCATTTGACTGCCGATAAACAAGGGAGAAGGCTGCTGTGGATTAGTAATGTCGAGCACCGCCACACAATCTGTATCGCATTCCAATAATGGTCCGTGGCCCGTCACAATAGCAGTTTTCTTGTTGAACGCAAGGGATGAAAGGGTAATGTTCACGTGGCATGCTATTTCGTAGGTGTTGGGGTCAATCAAAGACGTACCTTTTGTCGATCCAGCCCACACGAGGTTGGCGTCCTCACAGTACTGAATCAAAACCAGTTCAGTCTTCATCTTCAGAGTATTTTCACCGGATTGCTTATTTACACGGACGTTATCACCGCCACCTTCATAAACACGAATGACATTATCTTCTGCAATTCCCCACACTTCTTTGGTCACGTTGACATAGCACAAGTCTATTAGAATCGCAGCGATATTTCTGTTTTTGAGTTTTCGCCGGGTTTGTGGGTCCCACACTTTCACAGCCTTATCCAGACCAGACGTCCACACCTTGCCATTAGGAAGATTCCATATTCGATGTAACGTCTGGCTGTGGGCGTTCCGAATGTACCCCGCATCCGAGCCTTGCTGAAGATCCAGAATGCTAATATGCCCCTTACTCAGGCCACACCACAGAAAATGGGAGTCCTCCTTTATTACTTCGGGTTCCATTTCCTCCGCATTCGGCATGGACTTAAAGCGCGTGTGCTGCATTCCGGGTATCGTTACCACCGCCACGCAGTACACCTTTGTTACAAATTCGATAGACTTCGAAATGACGAGGTCCGTTCCGTCCACATCCAGCACCGTCAGAGGATCGTCTCCGATCGCGAGCCACAAGGACTTCCCATCCGGCGCCACAGTCATCGTCCTCACACTCTGCTCCATACTCATTTGGCAAACCACTCGGGGTGGGTTCCACATGGTCGCGTTCGGATTCCCATACGTCATAGACGTGGGGGGGACCGTAGAGCCGCGTAGAAGAAGATCCGGAGAGCCCATGCCGGCGATAGCATTTCGGTTAAGCTGCACAGAGGTGAAGTTCTCGGGCAGGGGTGGCTTTCCTGGCTCACGGGTCGGAATGGGTGGTTTAGACACACTCGTGTTCCCCAGTCCAGTGAAGGTGTGTTGCGTCGCTCCCGGAAGAACACCGCACGAGGTGGAGGATCCCATCAGGCCAGACCCAACCCCTGCGCTTAGCGCGGCAGCAGCAGACGGCAGCACCGACATGGAGGTACTTCCGTGATCCACAAATGTGTTGTCATCATCCTCAACCTGCAGATTGTAAAATGTTTGGTGAACTGCATCGTCTGCGGCGCCACCGGCAATTGTATCCTGCTCACTCCCACCTGTGTGCAAAGGACCACTCATTGCAGACTTCGTTTCACCTCCCTACTCTCCAAATAAAGTGTTGCTTTCTTGAGTTTCTCAAGCAAACCGTGAAGTTTCACAGTAGGAAACGACACACTGCGGCTGTTTGCCCTTCCTCAAAAAAGGTTTAATTCAAAACTTGATTAGAAAAAAAACTCTTGAAAATACAATATATATATATATATATATATTATGCAAGAGAAGCATAAATATAATCTAGAAAAAAAAAGTGAGAGATTTTATGCTGTAGTTGTTTTCTTGAAGCACAGGATTGTGCTTACTCTCACAACCGATAAAACTTTCAGAAGTCAGTGAAACGGTAATAAAGTAAAAATGCAAGCCAAAACGGGGGAGAAGCAGCGGGAGAAGGTTTCATTGAGGCATTCGAAGACAGGGAATCACAGTTGAATCCGTTCAGACCCACATGGACCATAAAATCAGTAAGCCTTTTTTAAAATATTCTATAACAAGAAATAAAAAGTTATGGAGTACATTTCCGAGGTCGCACACTCAGGACTTCCCCACAGTACAAAAGCTTTTTAAGCCCCGAGCTTGTTGAGCAGGTAGTTGAGCGCGCGAGTGCGCTCGCCAAAGTCGCGAATCGCCACGCAGGAGCACTTGAGCGCCTTCTTCACCTCACCAGTGGGCTCCAGGCGGACGAGGCCAGCCCATTCAGCGAGCTTCTCGCGCTCCTCCACATTGATGAGGTCAATCTCACCCTGGTTGGACAAAGCAGTCACTAGCTTCTTGTACGCCTCATCCTCGCAATCGTCCGCGAGAATGCACATGTGTGCAGTGCGGCGGTCGAGCGCACGGGTCACCTCCGACAGGCCACGGACAAGGCCGTTCACCTCAAGAGCCTTGCGGATCACAATCTGGACAGCCTCCTCCAGGGAGCTCGGCTCAGGGTCCGCAACGACAACAGGGGCTTCGACAACAGGGGTCTCCTCAGCCATGATGTTGATGGGTAAAGCTTAAGTTACTGGAAATGCTTAAAAAAAAAACATTTGCGAATAAATATTAAAGAAGACGGGGGAAGCGAGCGGCATAAAATAGTTTTTTTTTTTTAAAAAAGAATAATAGAAGAACGAGCACGAAACTGCGTAAAAGAGAAGCACACAAACGTTGCTTCCAATCTCCTATATATTACGAGGGATATAAAGCTTGTTTGTTTTTACTGAAACGAAAAAAATAAAGTCGTACACTCTCGTAGGAAGTTCGGCTTAGACGTGGCGGAAGGACTTGCGCTTGTACGAGCAGCCAGGGCGGCGTCCGCGCTTGGTCTCCTTGCCGCGGTTGTTGCCGTAGGGCTTGGCGTGGCCGCCGGGCACACCCGCAGCGCCGAAGTGCTTCACCGACTCGCGGCCCGACCTCCGCCCGCGGAGCAGAAAGGTGTTCTTCCCAGCCGGGGCGATGAGAGCCAGCTGGTCGAAGGTGAGGCACTCGCCACCCGCGGCAGTAATGCTCTGGCGGGCCGCCTTGGAGAAGCGCAGCGCGCACACACGGAGCGCGGGAAGGCGGGCCATGCGGACATCATCGAGCACGTCACCGACAATCACGGCGATCGGCGCCTTCTTGCCCTTCTCCTGAAAGACGGTCTTGCGCTTCATCACCACGGCGATCCGGCTGAGCGAAATAGGCGCGCGGTTGCTGCGGCTCTTGAGCAGGCGCTGGTACACCAGCTTGTTGAAGCCAGAGTTGGTGCGCTTCGCCAGGAACTTGTACAGCTTGATCAACAGCTTGATGTACGGGTTCGTCGAGTACGTGTGATGGCGGATCACACGCTTCGCCTTGGAAACACCAGTAAGGTCAACGCCCATTATGCACGCTGAAAAGGTGATTAAAATTTTGAGAGTCAAAAGAAGAAAAGAAAAAGGTGAGAGCAATCAACATCAGAACGGTTTATTTTTAATTTTTGATTATTTTTGTTCTGGAATGAGGGTATTTCCAGTACAGTCATTACTTCAGATAGAGCGTCAAAACACGTATCAACAGAACATTGGTGTACTGTGTATGAGCACTTATTCGTTATGTTCCTTTCACTCGTGTCTGGCCCTCACTAATCCTCTGGAACTTGCGCACATTACAGGCGGTCTCAACGCCAATTTTTGCGCAGTTCTTGTGTTTCTCCTGAGAATGTCATGAATAAACTGGCCCACGATGTCACTGCTGCGGTGGAAGTTGGAGATTCTAAGCTGCCTTCGGAAAGAGAAGGGGCCATCGCCTCTTCACCCCCACAGAGGCTCGCTGCCTGCACCTCTGGTTCCTGTGGGGTGCAGTGCTTTCTGCTAGAAGTTCTTGAGAGCTCAAAAAGATACTCTCCTAGTTGGTCTGCATTCCCCTCCAGAGTGCTGGTGGCGACCAGCCAGGTTCCGGCGGCAAGCTCGCCTTCCAGTTGATTCCCCCCCCACCCCGCAAAACCGCACAGCACGACGATATCCTGGGCCGAGGCCTCCTTACAGTCAATCTTCTTCTTGAGCTCGTCGAAGTCACCGCCCAACCAAAGAGAGGCGTTACCCACCTGAACGGCTTTTGGTACATGCGGAATACGATGCAGAAGCGTTAACGCACGATCTACTCCACTAGGCAAGACAGGCCCACCTAGCATGACAGGGTGGTCCTTCAGATGTTGAGAAAGGAGCCCGTGTGCGTGCGCCATGCGTATGAGAGAGCTGAGAGGAAGAGGGGTCTGCCTCCGCTCACTCCGCAGCATCTTGTTGATTACAAAAGCTGCCGCACTGGTTGGAGTACTCTGAACGAGTAACATGACGCTGTGCCGAAAGTATCCCTCCAGCTGAGGGTGAGCCACTAGCAACTGAACCCTCTGCGGTTCCTCCTCGCTCGATTGCCCAGCGCCTACCGCGGTCTCCACCGCATCGGTTTCAGCTCCGAGCATCGCCGCTTCGTCTGGCATGCCAAGTAAGTGGCGTCGCATGTCTTCCGAAAGTCCTTGGAAGACAACGGCAGTGGTGCTCAAGGGTGGCATCGCGTCCGACACGCGAAACTGCACCGCACCCTGGAGGGATTTCAACGGCTCCGGAATGAGCGGAGTGGGGTCTCTCAACGGGAGTCCAGTGATGTAGCCTAACTCTTTCACTGCTGCTAAGGCATTGTTGAGATGATTCAAGGAGAAGGGAAGAACGGAGAAATGGGTACGGGCCGCATTGCAGATGCCCCCCGAATGGATGGGAAGTGGAATCCAGTCTGCCGACGTGCGCCGCGTCGTTCCCAACACGGAGCTGGAGAAAGACGAAGTGTCGGACGACTCCGCCGGCTGGTCGGAGGGCGATGATGGTGAAGGAGTCCAGCTGGACAAGGAGCTCGACCTGGGAAACGGTAGATAGAATTGGCGGTTGGCGTTCAAGCACCGAATCACTCGCTCGAGAAAGGTCCGGCTTTCGGGCCAATTGCACATTTCCGCCGCGTCAAAGGGGCTCCATACCCCCATACGGTGATCATAAACCATCTGTGGGGCACACGAGATTCTGGATCGCATCGCCACAGAATGGTCAACTTTCTTACCCATTTTAATAATCTTTCTATATGTTGTGTACAAAAGCTTATTCATCGTCGGTGTTTGAACAGTTGGAGCCATTGATATTAGGATCGTAATGTTTTATGTTGTCTTCTTCGCAAAGAAAGAATAGATACATAATACAGAACAATAACAATAATGATAAATAAATAAAAATGAGAAAAGCAAGACATAGATGAACAACAAAATAAAAATGTTACGACTGGCCAGAGATCCTGGATCAAGCATCTACGAACTGCAAAAGAAAAAAAAAAACATAAAACAGAAAGCGACAGAAATTACACTATGTTTACCACCCCTATCTCTGTTCCTCTCTATCATATAATTCGTTGTCCTTTCCCTCCCCAGTGCAAAGGAAGCATTTGTTCTGAAAGCAGCGGTTTGTTTCTACTATAGAATTCATTTCGTTTCATGCTGAATATACTTTCCGTCTTCGATAGGGAAAAGAAGCGGGAAGGGTAAAACTAGAAATAAAACAAAAAAAAAAAAAAGAAGAAGTGTAAAGCCGAAGCTTCCATCAAGAATGAGAGCACTTTATACTTTCAATAAGGCTTTACAAACAGTAGCGCACCCTAAAATAAGCTCATGATGTACTTTGACTTCCTCCCGCTGTCGTTTTCCCAGGCGAAAGAAAACTATTCATTTCGAGCAGTTGGGTTTTTACCTACAGAAACGTTGAAAGTACAAAAAAAATAATAACGAAAGAAGAAGAATGATTAAAAATAAATTATCGTGCTGTCACACACGTTTACTGTACTACTGGAATTGCTAGCTCTCAGCGGAGAGAGGGAAGGGGTGGGTAAGGTTATTTTTTTTCCCCCCCTCATTACTTTTTTCTCCAAAAAACAATATTAGTCGAAATAAATGAGAAAAATAGATGAGAAATAAGGTCGCAAAACGAGTATCACTGTGATATCAACTTGCCAACGCGTATAGAGAAGCGACCGGTTTTATGTTTCCTCCGTGACAGAAAATCCGTGTAAATGAAAGAGGGTGTCCAGTGAAGAAAAACAGATATGGAGAGTCCGCTTTCCTGTCTTTTAGTCTAGTGAGGAAAAGGCAGAAGGGAATTCAAAATTAATTTATTATCGCTCCTCTTCCGGTCCAAGAACACGATTGAAGGATTCGTTGTTGAGTTGGTTAACTTTGAAGTTATCCAACACCTCTAGCACTCCTCGGTCGCCAGTTCGGATTTCATCCAGAACTCGCATGAGATCCAGAATCTCACTATCGTTCGGGAGCGTGTACACCCACTGTGAGATGGGAAAACTGCTGCGTCGCTGATAAATAAAGGAATCCGGGTTGTCCTCCACAATAATCATGGATTCGATCGGTCGGCCGAGAAGGGCCAAATCCTTAATCTTCTTCCGGTCGATCTGCGTCGTATGTTCGGAGGACAGAAACAGACGCCCCAAGGAGCCGGTGGGGTCGAGGTGGCGAATGATCTCTTTCCCATAAGCGGCCTGTGCAGCCGTGAAAATGATGACCTCGAACTCCCGGTTCTCTCGAAGATACTGAAAGAGATTTTCTACAAACGGCCGCACGGACACGTAGTACGTATAAGGTCGCTGCTCATGAATGACATTAATCTCAAAATCGGCTTCTCGTTCATCTGGTGTCGCATGCACCAGCGTGTTGTCAATATCCAGAATAACCGTAAATCGAGCATCGGCCCGTCTCTCCGGTAAGAACGTGGACTCCCCCGTTAAGTTGGCCGGAGAATCGTTCACCGGTGTGCGTCGAACTACCGCTAATCGCTCCTCCCTCGTCTTGTCATCGACCGTCCCTGGATTTGCACGAATGTTGGCGGGGAAGCGCTGGCGTCGCCGCTGTGCCGCGTTGCGGGCCGCGGCGGCATCCGGAACGACGGGGGGCGCTCGCTCCTTCACGGGCTGCGGCGCGGCGTGCGGCATCTGATCCGGTGGCGGCGCGTAGCTGTTGAAAAACGCGAGAATGCCGTCGTCCTCCGATGTGGGCTGCGCAGCGACAGACCGCTGGGGGCGGCCGTTGCGGTTCTCGGCCATGGGGGGCTGAGGCATAAAGGGGTTGGGAGCGCTCTTCACCGTGACGCCATCTTGCGCTTGCAGATTGGCAGAGCCGCCCTGATGGAACGGATGCAGCGTCATGAGTCTCGTCTGTGGGAGACGAAAGACCAGTGAGAACACAGTATTAGCGTTTCCAGTATATGAGCCAAAGGTGGACCGGAACCAAGAAAGAGAAAACAAAAAAAAAAGGTGGTAGTAGAAACTCTAATCGAGTAAATAGAATACAAAAATAAAATCAAAAAAATAGACTGTAAAGCTTTGAATGTTGGATATTTAATGTAGAACGTAAAACAAATAAATAAAAGATAATCAGAATAAAATAAACAGAAGATATTTCACGAACTGAAATAGAAAAAGAAAGATCTATGAAAGTAAAAAAAAAAAAAAGAATGGGTCTCGCGCAGTCACAGCACAATAGAATGAAAAAGTAGTAAAGGTGAGTATATAAAAAAAAAAGGATAAAACTAATAGCGAGAGAAGAAAAACACAATGAGGGGAAAGACTGAGGTTTAAGAGCTAGTAAAGATTGTAGTATTATTACTCTTACTTTGAAGCACAAAGGTGATGTAGCACCAGATAAAAGATAATTGGATCGTTTTTTGCCACTGTTTCAAGAAATAAAACGAAGTACAGCTCTACCATTCTCAAATCATACAATCCACTTTAAGTCACAAAGTACGACGCGGTCGTGTCGACGGTATCGTTCCCTAAGCCGGAACTGCCAACCACACTTCCTTCCACTAAAGCATCCTCGAACCCTCTCTGAGCGGCATTGAGCTGAGAAACCTTTCGGGACTCGCGCTCCACCTCCGCAGCAGCACGCAGGGAGGCAGCCGGTCCGAAGAAAGAACTTACAGGTTTTGGTGCGGTAGAGGCTGAGAGCTTGGAGGCATTGCACGTCTTGCGGAAATGCCCCAGCACTGCCCCACCAGTGTCGAAGAGAGAAGATCCCTCGGTGTCAGCCGCACCTCTGGCGTGCATTTGAATAGCCTCCAGTCGTCGTAGCTCGTCCGCGAGCTCCTGCTGCTCCACCTCCATCTGCGCGCGCTCCACCTGCGTGCCGCCCTGTGCCGCGATCAGCCTTGCCTCCAGACTCGACTTGGCCTCAAAGTCGGATTGAGCAGTCAGCGTGGCCTCCATCACGTTCGCCCATCCTTGCTCTACTGCATGGCAGTGCCCCCTGACATACGACAGGAGATCCCGCAGCGTCTGCAAGAGTTTCCCTCGCGCCTGAGACGAAAACTTCCCTCGAGTCGCGTGAAGCTGAAGTCCCTTCACGAGCGCCTGTATAGTGGCCGTGACAGTAGCCCGACACGGGTCTGCGTAGACAGGAACAACCGCACACGAACCAATCGCCACGTCTAGCCCTCGGCTACTTTCTGCGCCAACCGGGACTGCTGTAGCTATTGAAACCATTTCTGGAGCCCCCAGTGCTTTGCGGTGCTCTAGCTCCCACGTGTTCCGCACAAACTCTAGTTTAGATTCCTCTGAGTGTTGGGTGAGCCGCTTCTTCTTCAAGGTCGCAAACACAGCATTCAACGTGCCTGTAATCTGAAGAAGGAGTTCCTGGCACCTCTTGGTTTCGACTCTACATTGCAGCTGAACATCTACAGTGGTGCTGTGCACCATCGTCAGTACCTCCTCCAATTCTTCCACTCGCATTTTCAGGGTTGAATTTTTGTCGTAATGTGAGGTACATATAGAAGACTGATCGAGCTGTTTTGTTACCTCCTCCTTCAGGCTAAGGAGATCAGTTTGAACGGCCTTCAGACCTTCCGTAACTCTATCATGTGATGTCGTACGAATTTCTTGAAACTCGGCATTCTTCCAACCCCTTCGCAGTTTTTGAAGCTGCTCTTGTAAAGATGTTTTTTGCGCCGTAAACAAGTGTTGGCGAACAACATATTCAGTTTCTAATCTCTTTTCAAGCTCACTGGTTTGTAAAAGACGAAGTGGGGCATCTTGTCCTCTAATAGCATCATGATTTCTACTTAAGGACGCAATGCTTTCATCCATTTTCGCCTCAAAACTTACGCGCTGAAAGTTCATCTTTGCGGTTACCTCTGCAATGGACCGGCGAAGACGTTCGGACGTGTCCTGGCGCAGTTTTTCACACTGGCGCCGAATCATTTCACGAATGTGTTTCGTGTTTCGCTCCTTGAGTGATGCACGCTCTCTGAAAAAGACTAAATAACGACTAAGTGATTGCTGGATATATTCAGACAGCTCTGTTTTACGATTAATGGCTTCGTACAACCAGCTTGTTTCACGAGCGGAGCGCACTTTATGAGCACTCTGTAGTGTTTCTTTGTGTATGTGCTCGACTACATGATCTCTGAGCTCGTTGCAACGCCGGTCACAGTAGTCTTTCACAATTTTCAAAGCAGCTTCAAGTATTCTGTTTATGTGATCCTCCCGTGCATTCCCCTCTCGATCGGTATCCTTCACTGTGTGACCGACACTCATGAGATTCATGAGCTCCGGCTCACTCACTACACTCTTATTTTCACTCTCCACCTCCAGCAAAGCCGATACAATACTTTTCCGGTCATACGGCGATTGAAACCTCAAAAGAGCCTCCTGCTCCTTGAGTTGGCAAACAGAGGTCCAAACTTGGTGGTAGTTTTCTTGAAGCCCTTTCAAGCGCATCTTGAACTTGGAGGATTCCACTTCTGCTACCGCATTAACGGCTTCCTCCAGTTCTTCCTGGTGTCGTGCAGACATTTTTTTGAGTTTTTCTGTCCTGTATATCTGAGCTTCATTGATTTTTTCGTCCAGTTCAGCGGTTGTCTTTCGTTCTTCTTCTTTCTTATTCAGAAGAGTCGTCTCCAAATCCAAGAGCTCCGTCTCTTCTTTGATCTGCTGTATTTCAATCCTCTTCTCCGATGCGTTGATCTCCATATCGAGCCATTCTAATTCGGCGTAAAGGTCGTTTTTCTCCTTCTCCTTCTCTTGCTTCGCCAGCTCTCGCGGGCTCGCAGAAGAAAGAGGTGGCGGCGCATCCGCCTTCCCGTCATCCTGACGTAGAAAGGGAAGATCGGAGCTGTCGTCGTGCGCGGCGAGTGGAGCCCGTGGTGGCGCCGCCACGGCACTCGTTGGCCGTGCAGCGGTACTCCGCGAGTCATCGCGAAGCCATTCGAGATCATCATCCTCGGCTTTTACGGCCGTCGGAAAGCCGTGCTGATTCTTCGTAATGGGAAACACGGAGAGGGAAGTGCTATCATTCGAGGAGAGATGCAGTTCGGTCTGAAACAGCACCTGCTGTCCAGTGGAGCTTCCTCTTCCCTCGTTGCGTCGAGTAGCGATTGAAGACACATCGTGAAGTGCCGGAGTGTTCACGATGGACGGAGTGGGGTTGTGCGGAACCGCTGTGCGGAACGTCGAGATCTCGAGCGGTGTGGCGGCCGTCTGCTGCTGTTGACGTCCTCGGCGCCCGATAGGCTCGCCGTCGAGAGTAATCTCCGCATTCCCTGCGTGGGGCGATGAGGGCCGACCAGTGGGCAGCGGGATGTTAGAGAATTCCTTCTGCTTGTTCTCCAGTAGACTGCGCGCCACGCTTTTAAAGTCGGCTAAGTCGTCTGCGAAAGGGTTCGAGAAGTCCGTTTTCTTTTTCATTTTAGGCGCGTAGAGAGAATAAAATAAGGTGAAATAAATAATAATAATAATACAAGTGATAGTTCTATGAAAGAGTCTATGGCGATGATTCGTAAAATAGGGTCGAGTTTTAGTTCTGTTCTAATGACTATGAATAATAGGACCGGCTTATTTTGCCGTAGCATGTCTCTGAGCAAAAAAAAAAAAAAAGATATACAGAGAAACAAAAAAGATCGAGCTCCTAATCATCATAAATGACGTCTTCCGCTCACATCAGAACTGACTTGAAGTACCAGATCCAAAAGAAAAAGATAAATTATAGATGATACTTAAACCCTGATTGTGATTAATGCAAATAAGGGTTGTAATATTTCAGCGACCTCGTAGCTGGTATCACTCCTCAGCCGGGTTCTCGGCATCGTCCTCCTCCCCTTGAATCCACCGCCGCTCCATCTCGAGGCGTTCCAGTGACATCTTTTCTTTGCGTAACGCGAACGGATTTGCTGGGCTCTTCTGCCACATATCCCACATAATGTTGTGGTACTGCGTTCGGCGCAAGCCTGGCTGCTCCTCCTTCACCTTCTCCAAATGTTCATCATAAAAGGAGCGATACAACACGCGGGCACGCTTCCCAATGTTACGGTCATTGATACTGGAGTCTTCGCCACTCTTTTCCGTCACCTGCAGCTGCTTCAGCACGTCCCCCGCACTACCCGATGCCGTCACGCGCTCCTCCGATCCTTCGTGGCGGGCCTCCTGGTTCGGATTCGACAGGGGCAACGCCGTGGCGTCATCTTGCGACACCGAACCGCGGATCGCATCCCGCTCCTTGTCGTACTCCTTGCACATCTTAGCCAGCTCCTTTTGTAGCTGTCGTTTGGACACCTTCGATGGAGCTTTCGTGGCGGCTCTCTCCTCCATCTCCAGCTGCTCTTTCTTTTCCGCGTCGCGTCGAGCCTTTTCCGCTTCCTTCTGGGCTTGTTCTTGTTCCAATTCCGCCCGTTTCAGATCCCGTTTGTCCGTTATTGCCCATCGAGCGTCCTCCTTCGCCTTTTCGTTTGCTCGTTTTTCTGCAAGAGATTGCTCCTGCTTTCGCTCGTTCGCTTCTGCCGCATGGCGATTCGTGTACTTGTTGCTCTTCGGTCCGCTGGGCATTCTGCGATTCGATTCTTCGTACCAGCGACAACCGTGATAAAATAAGCTCTCGTCTCAAGAGTATCTTCACCTGAGAAGTGAAAAGAGAAAAATAATAGAGGGAAGAAGGGAAGAAGGGAGGAAAGATTCCAGACAAAATAACGCACATCAATTCCGCACTCACCAGAAGAGTAAAAGATACTTCGGGATTTCGAAGGAAGAATCAGAGGAAAAGTCGAACACGAGATCCACACATTAAAAGACAGTGATCGAAGACTAAAGTATCATTCTAAAGCAACGGATCGCTCGGCTTCTGGTTCCCTCGACGTCATCAAAGGTAAATTGGGGCTGCAGTTTACACCTAGAGGCTATCATTTGAACGTGAGACGTTAGTGCCCGAATCATTGTCTGGCCATCTTCCTTCGAAGCGAAGTCCAAAAGAGGACGCCCCATGAGAAACTCTGCCGCATTCTCCACCACGTACGCTTCCGTTTGTCCAGATGGCGCCCAGGAAGGCCGAACCCCGCTGGAATCGAAAGCAGCCCTCACCAGCAGTCGGCCCACTCGAAGATTTCCGCGGCAGAGCTCAGGAACGGTGCTACCGTCATGCCAGTGCATCATTCCCAGAACCTCGGGGAGTGTGGCCAAGGACGTCGGGCAGTGCTCCGCTGCGTTGAAGTAGTTGGTTTCCACGCCCGAGACATCCACAATCCGTCGGTGCTCCAAATGCTTTAAAAAGGGGGAAGAGCTCAATTCAATGAGGAAATCCCCATTCTGTACAACTCCCCTGCTCGTTTGTCCGTCATGGCGTCGAGCAGACTGAGAGGAGCCCAGTCGCTTTTCATAGTACGAGTTCCCCAGGAACGCCAGTTTCGACAGCCCCGTATGGTGCGAAGAAATTTCTTGGTAACGTTCACGTTCCTGAAATCGGACAAAGCAACGGCCTGTTACCGGAATGGCATACTTCCGGAGTCGTGTTCGCACCTCTCCTACCATCCAGAAAGAAATTTATCTTTCGTATCGCCTGCTGCCTCGTAACAATACACCGGAAGCAGGGAACAATAACAAAAAAAACGCTCCAATTACAATAAAAATCAATACAATACAAGCAGCGGTAGCATAATGCATAGAAAGAATGACCTCATACATTGTGCCAATCATAATTATTTCATTTTTAAAAAAATAAAAATTGTACGGAATAACATATTAATCAAGCAAACATCGCAAAGAGTTTATTTATATTTTCGTAGAATACATTATTTGCAAATGGTAAAGTGATATTCCTGATCCATTCCCAAATAAGAGTCGCACACAACAAACAACGTTAGATGGGCACAATGGTTTCCAGAACCTTCCGCCCAGTCATCGTCCCAATCGATCACCAGTGAAGTGGTCACTTTTTTCTGGAGACGATTTACTCGCTTAAGAGCCACGAGTTCTCCGGTTTCTTCGTACCCCACGACAATCCAGTATTGCTCCTCCTTCGCTTTAGAAAACTGAGGCGTCACAGCGGCCTTCACGGGAATAGAAAGTCTCTCTAAAGTGACGGTGACGTCGAACGAAATATCATCCCCTAGGTCATCAGTCCTAGTGACCTTGCGCTGTACTGAAAGCATCACCGAAATAAGAGGTAAGGCTTGAACGCCTGACATCGCTTCAAACACCTGTCGTGGGGACAACTGAAAAAACGGGTCTTCCAGAACTCGCTGAAACGCCTGCAAAGTCGACAACGGAGCATTGGCTAACTCAGCAGCGTGTGAAAGCCCTTCGCAGCGGTCTGCAACAGCGCTGAGCATAGCCTCTGTGACATGGGGGAGTTGCAGAAGCGTAGGAGTATCCCACCAACGCCCTTGCACAAGGCACTGCATCAGGGTCATGCACCGCAGTGCTGTAAATAGATGTCCATTGTTAGCGGCGACATCCACCAGCGCTTGTATGACGCGTACAGCATTATCCATGGCGGATTTCTGGTCGGTATAGTAATCCGTTATGGGAAGCTCTGCTCGCTCGAAATGGGCCTGAAACAGAAGGAACGCTTTGGCGTGCGCACTGTCCGCCTCCGAAGCAGCAATTGGAAATGCAATTTTTCTAGAGAGTTCCATATTGAGCTCATCTTCGTTATGTCTCACTGGCAGTTCCGCAAATTCGTCAGCCTCGCAAAGCAACCGAAGTAGTTCCACGTAGGAGTTGTCCTCTGTCAATGACGTTTCGAACAAGAAGATGGTCTTGTGTGAAATATAATAGTAAGAGCATATCTTCCCCAGCACGGTGTAAGCTAGTCCATCAGAATTTTCATCCTCATGCTCTGGAAATTCGATACACCCGCACTGCTCCAAATCGATAAGAATATCTTTCACTAAATTCGACAAAAACACAGTAATAGACTTTGGAGAGTCATCCTCCAAGCCATAGTACGCAGGATTACGAGCAATACGACGAAACAGGTAAGTCCATGTCAGATAATTAACTGCCTCCTGTCTTGTCGTGATGGTTCCTGCAACAATTTCAGCATTAATGTGAACGTGAAGCTGTCGGTGTAGTGCACTTTCTACAGGGAAGGGATCGTAAAGGAATTTACGGTAAAAGCTTTTCTTTGGTTCATGGCACAGCACCTGAGCAACACCTTCCGTATCATATTGGGGTCGACCCGCTCGGCCAATCATCTGGAGCACATCCGTGATGGGAAAATCCACGTAGGAGCTTGTTTTCGCGTCGTAGTACTCTGTTCCTTTGACGACCACCATGTGTGCTGGGAAGTTGACACCCCAGGCAAGAGTGGATGTTGCCACAAGAACTTGAATCTTACCAGCGAGAAAAAGTTTTTCTACCATCGTTCGGTCACCTTCCAAGAGACCCGCGTGATGAATCCCCACACCGAACTGAACACAGTGCTTGACGTACGGATCATCTAGCTTACTGGTGTTCGACTCTAACTCCTCCACCGTCATATTGACCCATTTGCTGGTGTTGCCTTCCACCAGAAGAAAACCGATAAGTGCCATGCCGGTTAACCGAGTCTGGCGGCGGGACGACACAAAAACGATTACTGGCTTGTTAGGACTCTTCTCACAAATGGCGTTGTACGTCGGTTTATTCATCGTGGCCATGCGTGGGCAATAGTTTTTCCCATGGTAGCCTGAGATGTGTACAGTCATCGGAACAGGGCGGACCGAAGGATCGAAATTGAACACCGCCCACTTCTTTTCCACTCCTAGCCAGGAGCTGAGATCCCCAGGGTTGGACACTGCAGTGGATAATCCAACAAGGCGAATCGTGGATTGAAGGTTCCACCCTATGTAGCGCATACGACTCACGATCACCTCCAAGATGGGACCGCGCTCCGTCCCTAGCATATGGATTTCATCAAAAACAACGAGTTTCACTGCAGTCACATATTTGCGAACCTGCCAACTTCTGGAAATACCGTCCCACTTCTCTGGTGTGGTGCAAAGAATGTCCGCCTCGGCGATAGCTCTCATGTCTGGTGTAGAATCACCAGAGAGCTCGACAACAGACCGACCTATTACCTTGAATCTATCACGCCAATCTCTTAACCGTTCTTTCACCAGCGCTTTCAAAGGTGCTATGTACACAACCTTTCCGCCTGGATAATTTTCGAAGACACGTAAAACTGCCATCTCAGCAGATATTGTTTTTCCACTACCGGTCGGAGCACCAAGAAACACGTTCTCATCCGTGTGAAACATTGCATGGAAAATTTGTGTTTGAACTGCATTAAATTGGCTATACTTCTTGTACAGTGTATGGTATTTTTCAGGGATAACAGACAAGGACAACGGTTCCAAGGGCAAAAGTTTAGTTGTCATTTCGGAATCTTCCGGTAGATGAAGATGAGCAATAGAGAAAACAAAATCCTCACGGCAGCCCAGCCATCTATCACTGTACAATCGAATACAGTACACATCGTATTGTGGAATGATTGGGACGGCAAAGTTTACCACATGGGGCACGCCGCTCTCCACTTCTTTTCGAGTGACCACAACGGACTCGTAATGAAAGATAAAGTTGTTCCCTTCGTCCTCTACGACGAGCCAGAGCGCTTCACCACTGCCAGAGAACTCCTTACTCCACTGAAACATGGCTTCAATGGTGACTTTAACCCGTAAAATAGATCGGGTGATGGGCTGCACGTCACTCTGAACAGTAAAGTTAGGGAAGCATGCCGCAAGAGAGGCAATTTGCTTTCCCGCATGAATGTTCCGCACCATTTCCCCAATCTCCCTTGCAGTCATCTCTTGAAGAAGCGACATGCTAGGGTTGCGACGGTTGAGGTTCTGCCAGACCGCATCTGTAATACCAACTCGCCTTCCCCAGGATGAAAACTGTAGAAGAGGATGCTCGAAATTCCAACACAGTTGCTCCATGCATTTGCATAAAGTGAGAAACATGTACGTGGAGAGCGGATGTCCTCGCTGAAGCTCAATTTCGAATAAAGCCCGAGCTATACGGGGGACGTTTTGAATAACATGGTTCATATCTGCAGCCAGAGAATGCATTTCTACCGACAAGCGACTGATGTACGCTTTTAAGAGCGTTGTAACTTTCCAGTGAACACTCGTTTCATCAACACTGTCTTGAGATATTTTATAGCCGCGAACTATTTTAGGAAGTGCGTCGTGTAAGGCATTTAACTCGTCTACTTCATCATCCCGAACACGTAGCTGTTCAAACTCGTGAGCGCTTGCAACAATGGTCATTGCCACCCCCATATCTATAGCGTCCATCCATGTACCGTCTGGTTTACGCATTCGATCATTGAATTCATTGATAGTCTCGTGGGTAAGGTAATAATGGCTTGCTATCCGACCTAAATCTGTCGCCTCGACGGACCCTGTCACCTCATTGAATCGAGCCATTCCCGCTTTCGCTAGCGTTTGAAAAGCGTTTACAATCATTTCATAACGCACCGTAGTGAGCTCAGGATCTTTTCGAATGTTATTGACTTTCAAACCGTAAAGTAAGGGGTTGACTCGAATACGTTGCCATAGATACGTATATTCTAGCCAAGAGCAGCCCTCCGCCACAGAGGAAATAGTGCCAGCATTCACTTCTGCATTTAAATGATCACAAAGTTTTGATTGCATGCGACTTTCGATAGGTAAGGCGTCCGCAATCAAACGCAGGAAATGGCTTACCTCCTTCTCATTGGAAATAATGATTCCTTCGCCACTGGAGTCAAACTGTGGTCGTCCAGCTCTGCCAAAAATCTGCATCACATCCAGAACAGACATGGACACAAATCCACCTCGTTTTGGATCGTAGATTTGAGTTCCGCGAATAACTACTGTGTGTGCAGGAAGATTGACTCCCCAAGCAAGAGTACTGGTACAGCACAGGACCTTGATGTAGCCATCTCGAAAGAGATCCTCCGCCGTCGTTCGATCATAGCGTAACAACCCTGCATGATGGGCCCCAAACCCTGACATAAACAAGGCTTTCAATCCTTTTCCTTTCATCGCCTCAGCCTTTTTAAGAACATTTTTGGGGATATCTTCACAACAGAACAAATGCTGTTCATTGCGCTTTGAAGCTTCGCTCATAAAATATTGACACAGATTAATAGTCTCTTTCCTTGAGTGAACGAAGACCATGACCTGATGGCCTTTTTTAACGCTCTGGCGAATTTCCTCATAAGCCAAGGGATTGAGGTCCTGATCCTTCTTCTTATCGCCTCTGACCGCCACAAAAGTTTGCTCCAGCGGAACGGGGCGGTATTCGGGTCCAAACACTTTCAGCCCCTCCTTGAGGTCTGCCTGAAGGAACTGGGCAACGTCCTTGTAGTTTGGAAGCGTTGCAGACAATCCTACAAGCCTCACATCGTACTCGCCAGAACTTGCCTCCTTCTGTCGGAGAGTTCGAGCGACAATAGCTTCTAGCACTGGTCCTCGATCTTCATTAAGCAGATGAATTTCATCCATGATAATAAGCCTCACTTGGCTAGTTAAATCTTCATTGCTTTGTTTTCTCGTAATTCCATCCCATTTTTCGGGAGTTGTCACAATAACTTGTGTTTCGGCTACCTCTTTTTTCGTGAGCTGCATATCCCCAGTAAGTTCGCGCACTTTGATCATAAAAGGGGCCAAACGCTTGGAGAAATTATCCGTCATTTCGGCTGCTAGAGCTTTCATCGGAGATACAAAAATAATTTTGAAGTCGCGATCGAGCATTCCACCCTTTAAATGATCCCCAATGCACCTTAGCATCACTAAAAGAGCGCAAACAGTTTTTCCTGCTCCTGTGGGAGCGCAAACTAGCATGTTCTGTGAAGTGTGAAAAGCTGTAGAGAAAAGATTCGTTTGAATAGTGTTGAGATGAGTAATGGACATAAACGCCGGGTGTGTCCACTCTGGGAGCGAATTATGAATACTGATGCGCTCTTCGACCGGTAGAATTTTAAGCTCTGGGGGAGGTATGTAGATGCGCATGTGGTCCTCATGCTGATGAACCTTCGCACGCTTTGGCATGGTAGAGCCTGAAACACTGAAGTCTTTCTTGAACATTTCATCAAATTCAGATTCCCTCATCAGAACTCGATAGCGATTTTGCATCCGCTTAAGCCACCTTTCCCCCTCTGACATCGGGGCTGCACGTCCTGAAGAATCTGGAGCAGGGGTAAAACGAACAGTTAAGCCCTTACTAGGTGCTGCTTGCTCTTCATCATCACCCAGCGTGCAGAACTCTTCCAGCAACCGTAAAAAGACTTCTCTAGGACGATACATAATGCATTGCAATAGTTCATAATGTTGATCACCAAAAACTTCTAGCAGTTCGTCTAAAGCTACTACCTTGGCTTGATCACGTTTAACGTCAGTGTCACATGCCGTTACGCGATCCAGCGCATTCAGCAATAGTTTTGTGAAATCTTCATCAAAAGAGACGTACACCTGAGAGACAATATCGTCAACACTGGACAGCAGTACGTCCAGTGCGACTTTGTGTTGTTCTTGAAAAGCTGAACGTTTTACACCACCCTCTCGATCACCTCGAGGCGAAACCGGATCACCAGAACAAGAAACAATGTTAACAAGACGCTGCGGTTGAAGACCATCGTGCGCGAAAGTGCTGCAACGCTCTGTGCTGCTATTGTAATCTTCTACTACTGACAGTCGAAATGTTTTCTTTGCTTGATCGGGTGGTGGAAAAGAAGACCACAAACGGCGCAATTGGCTCAAAGATTCTTCCTTGGCGGAGGACTTCCCCGAAAAGAGTTTGGCTGTCGACGATGGGCCTTGTGGAGAAACTTTTTTCAACGCTTCCGCTGGGGTATTGGAAGTGTCTTGATTTTTCTTTTTTTTTGTGATTCTTCGATTATTTTCTCTTTCAACAGTGGAAGACCCACTTTGCTGAGCATCGTATGCCTCCCAGCAGCGAGTGCAGTACCATTGTTTCGACTGAGGGTCTGGCTTGCCAAAGTCACAAGCACGACACTGCGCACATATGTCACGCTTGTCTGACATCCGATTAATTATTACTACTTTACTTGTATGTTGTTTTTTTATATTTATGTTGTGAATTATTTTCTATTATTTTTTTATCTTTTCAAGCTGGAAAAAAGAAGTGGAGGAGGAAAAGATAATAGCAAAGTATATATTCATATCGACGAGCACATGGACGTACTTTTTGTGTGAAGCTGAAGAAGAAAAGATCGTTCGCCAGGAAAAAAAAAAAAGAGCAACATAGAGAAACGCAAACGTTTTTAAATCGAGAAAATTTGACGAAAAAGAGTGAAACCTAGTGGTACTGTAGGATAATTCTCGTTTCCAGTGCCTTCAATGACCCTACCTCTAACGCTTCCCACTCCAGCGAAGGTGTGTCATAGGATTTACCTGCATCCGTGTGTGAAGAAGGTGAAATGTGTCGTGCGGAGTTCTTTGGAGATCCTAAGCAAAGGTGATAAAAATTATTTCTTCGCTTCAGGATCGTCATACTACAATAAGGCACAGAGGCACCTCTGTTGAGGCGCTGCTTTGGTGAACTTGATTCTACAATGGAACTGATAGTATCTGCGTGCGTGCAGCACAGGATGTGCATAGGAGGTAAGAGTGAAGTAGAAAAGGGCTGTTGGGAACGCCGATCAGATATTTCATCAATGGTTTTAAAGCTTGAAGGAAGGTGATTTTTTCGCTCCTTTCGAGCAGCCTCAACCACTGCCACTGGTACATAGTAATCCCACGGTTTTATTGCGTCATTTCGGAGAAACTGAGAGTCAATGAACTCTTGTGATCTGTCCAGCAGATCTTTACGCCGTTCAGGGTAAGAGATCCCGCATAGGTTAAACGAAGCCGTTGCAGTAATCTCCTGTTCTCTTGCTAATTTTTGTTTCTTCCCTCGTTGGGTTGGCGTCTCTGTCGATGCAGCACCAAAAGAAAAAATACTTTCATACAACTTCTCATAGGTGGTTGCAGAAGTCCACAACGGAAGTCGTGGATTATTTTCACACCATTTTTTCAGTTGATCTCCCCACTGCTGTGCAACTGCTTTGGAAACGCCGTTTCTGCTCAACAGGGCCTCATCTGCTGAAGCACTCTCCAGAAATGAAACGACCTCCTCCACGAGTATGGAACTATCCATTGAATAATAAATATCCATCGTCTCTTCATCGTAGTAATAATGACCTCGTAAAACCGGAGGGGAGCGAAACACTTTCGTTTGTAGCCAATCGCAGAGCAAGGGATTAACAAAAATGGGAAGACCCCCTCCAAAGCCCACAACATTGACAATAATAGCCGTTTCTAAACAACGGTGAAAAGGCGATGACATCAAGAGCGAAAGCATCCCTTTCAAACGGTTCTCCACCATCTTGTCATGCTGGCAGCTCAAGAAGTGAAGCGCTGTTTCAAAGCTTTGTTGTCTTCCAGCAGTAGATAAGGGAGGGTCAGATCCTTTGCAGGCACGGTCGACGTGGTCCAGCCGCTCTCCGTGTCGAAGAAGAATCAGAAGATCCGAGAGCTCAGCAATGTCGTTCATTTGAGGGGACTTTCCACCGGACTTCTTCACAGCTGCAGCTAATTGGAGGTGAGTCATCGGCTTTATACCGCTCATCAGTCCATTCTTTCTCAATTTCCTATTTGGAATCGTAGTACATAATGAAAAACGAGGCATGAGGGAAAACAACATGTATTTACACTAAACACTGAGAAGTGCAGCATCACATTGAACGCGACATCTGATTTAACAAAGCAGTCGAGACATCGATGAACAACGGTGTTTACACCGGAGTGAGAAAAGAACCAAGAAATGTATTGCTTCTTGTTTGTTACGATTGTTGCTGTTGCTTTTTTTTGTGTGTGTGCAGGATTGCAGTGTGGATAGACGTCGAGAGTTTGTTTCGATTCTGTTCAGCCGGCGCTTGACGATGAGTTCAGTCTTGCAGGAACTTTTTGCTTCTTCTGACGGCTCCAATTAATATTATTTTTTGTCCCTGACTGTCGGGTTGGTTTTGCCTCAGCTTTTATCGTGAGGTGCAGCTGATTCAAAAGTTTTTAATCGTTCTTCAGCTACTCCATACAGTTCGCTTAGCACGTTGAATTTCTTTTGTAATGTAGAGTAGTCGGCACGCAAAGAATTTAGCTCTTGTGCACTCTCAGAGGAGTTTGCCCCAGCTTGCCGTTCATTCAACTCACCGTACATCTGCATGAGCACCGTGTTTTTCAGTTTTAGAGCTTCATTTTCTTCGCAAATAGCCTGCAGAGCTTGGAGTTCCTCTCGAAGCTCCTTAATAACTAGTGACTGACGAAGCACTTCATTCTCCAATCGCGGATTGGAGCGAGATCCGCTGGAAACGGTGGTCACGGGATACATGGTGTTAGGCCAATAAGGTACCGCCGTACTTTTTACTGATATTTTTGGAGCATCGCCTACACTTATCTCCGGCTTCTCGTCTTCCTTTAGTTTTGCACTCGGTAGCATAGCAGAGCTCCACTCCATCTTCCGCAACTCTTTCACCTCCTTCTCCAACGCTGATATTTTCACGAAGTAGTCTGCTTTCTCTTCTTCCAGTTTGGAAATACGAAGATTCAAGGTGGCATTTCGACTGATTATCTCTTTCAATTCCGCTTGCTGAGCTGCCTCCAGATCATCCAACTTAAGATCTGCAACCTTTTTTTGACTCTTTAATCTGATATTTTCTTTTCTTAATTCATCACACTGAGACTCTAAAGCTGCTCTCATGGATGCTGTCTGAGCAAGAAGTCCTTGCATCGATTCAACGTCTGTACGAACGCTTTGCAAAGAGTAAACCGAGTTACGTTCCATTTCCTCAAGTTTTATTTCAGCATCATTAGCTCTACTGCTCGCCTCAAAAACTTCTGTATCCATCTGCTGCAATCTACTTTCATATTCCACTATTGCAGTCTGCAGCTCTGAGGACAGTCTTTCCACTTCGGCTGTCAAACGAATATTCTCTTCAGTAATTTTGTGGTGCATCTCGGCATCCACTGCTGTTGTATTTTCTTTTATCATCTCCAGTTGCGAAAGAAGTTCCAAATTCTCATCCTTTATCTCATTTAATTTCGACTGAAGGGACCCTAATTGTGATGATTTCCTCTCAGAGAGAATTTCTAATTCATCGATACGTTGCTGCGCTGTGCTTTCTGCTTCCTTACATTGTTGAAGATCGTGTTTCAGGCTCTCTAGCTCCTCCGAAAGTTCCTGCAATTCGTCTTGAAGTTGAATGTTTTCTTGCTTTTTTGTTTCAAGATCCTCACAAAGAATTCTGTTCTTCTCCATCTCTTCCTCTAATCTTCCATTTAAGAACGCCAAATGGTTGTCTTGAGTGAGTTTTTCCGTCATAGTGGCACGAGTTTTCTCGAGTTCTAATTTCATTCTTGAATTTTCTTCACGAAGGCGATCGCTCTCATTCATTTCATTTACCAGCTGCTGTTGAAACTTCAGTAAGGCTTCTTCCTGAGAATGTGATAAAACTGCTGCGGATTCTTGAGGCGCTGCAGAAACTGAAGATTCCATCTTGTACGCGTTTCCTTCTTTAACTGTTGAGAACATTGAAACTGTCGCCTCATTAGTACTTTCAGTTTTTACGTGCAACTCTAACTTACGCTTGAGCTTCTCTTTAGTCCTATCGACAGCGTTATCACCTTCATTGGGCTCCGCCGCTACTTCTGTTGTCGTTACATTATCTACTGCATTTGCGGCTGAATTACTCTCCCGAGCAGATAGATCTTCATCTTTTTCTATTGGATTTACTTCTTCCCATGGCAACTCCGAAGATACATTATCATTAGGAAGCGCAGTGCTAGAACTCAATTTGGGGTCATCGAGAATCTCGTCAGGATCATCAAAGCTTTCCTCAATTGCTTTGCCGAGTTGGCCAATCAGTTCATTCCACATCTTGACTTTTTCCAAAAAATGAAAATAGTAGAAACAAACAAAGAGAACAGAAAAAAATTAGGGGCACTACTACTACATTTTTTACAGCAGAACACAAAAAAAAATATGGACGGAAAGAGAAAAATTGAATAAAAATGCAGAAACTAATGAAGCGAATGCAATACTCTGTGGCAGATGTTCAAGAGCAATTATTTAGAAAATATTCTTTTTAAGTACACAACATAATAGCAGACATTAATCCAAAAGATTATGATCAGCCCGCTCAATACTGGAAGGCCAACATTTCTGATTAACCATAGGAACGGTAGCTGGTGAATCTGAATGCGGTTCATCAGCATTGCATGATTGCATTCTGTCAACTTCACTACATCTTACCCAACTTCTTAGATTTTCATTAACTTCATGAAAGTGGCGTGACGTAATGAATGTCAAATTACTGCAGAAAAGCAAAAAACAAAGGAAGCTCCTCCATCCAGAGAAAGTTGTAGTAGCAATTCGAATATTTTGAAGTAGATAGATCAGATGAGATACGTTCATCGGAACGAGAAACCACAAAAACAATATAAAAGGGAGATGAACAAACGAAGCAGCAACAATAAGTGAAAGCTCTACGATATTATGAACAACAAAAAGTAATACAGAACTTTGTAAGAAATGCAGTCGAATAAAAAGAAGTTCTTGGCTTGACATTTTCTTTCTGCGAGATGATGTATATAAGGTGAAATGTAACAGAAATGTTGGAGCAAATAGAGCCAACGGAGGGCACCATATATAACCCCAGATACTGGAGTTGGAAAGTACTAACGGGTTAATAGCCCTTATTTTATAATTGTTCGATATTACATGACTATAATGTAATGCAAGAAGAGTATTTCCAATAAAAAGTTGTAGGAGTGAGAGTAAGCCCAGAAGAACAAATCCAGAGCAGAAGAAGCCGATGGTGCAACTTACAATGGAAATAAGCACCAAAATTCTCATTGCACCAGTTCCCATCAATGCTGCATTTGACCACCACGCACATAAACCCAAAAAAAGTGCACCAAAGAAAATTGTAAAAACAAAGAAAAAGAAAATCGGTGAGGGATACGGTAAGTGTATACCAGTTACATTTTTCCAGTGGCTAATTGTTATGATAAATTCCGTGCATGAGAACGCAAAGCCTAATAAACACAAAAAATATGCTGTGGAGCGCAATAACTCTTTCTCCCTCAGTCTCATTGTCACCAAGTAAATGGTAATATCAAACACAACTAGCGTTGATAAAACAATTATAGGTAACCAGTGGTACAAGCGAAATGAATCCTGCTGATCAACAATCCAAAGAAAACGGAGAGTGCATGGATTCCCGAATTGAAGATATATGGGTGACGACTCTTCAAGTTGTACAAAAGCATAAGTGTCAAACATTTTTGACTCAGACTCCTTTTTAACTTGAACACTGTAGTTGATATTGCTCAGAGTCATCAAGACAGTAACAGGAGTGGGACAGCTTTCAGAATCCCTTGCGTACAGCAGCAGTCGTGCAGGGCCAACAATTGTGCCTACAGGACGACGAGGATTCAGCTCCACAGTGCAACTATTGGCAGACACACTATTAAAATTGCCAATTTCAAACAAAGTACTTAAAAAAAATAATTGATTTGAATCCAATTCCACCAGCTGTTGAACTGTGCTTCCAAGATTACTCAAAATGGTTCCAGCGTAGCCGCTAGATAACTGAGTTGCAGCTCGACTTCTTGCTGTAGACCACAACTGGTGTAAATTACACTGGCTGGTGGTGGTCACTACACCACTGCAAGAAAATTTCACAACGTAAGAGTGTTGATCAGCGATTACACTCTCCAAGGCTAAAAAAAAAACTAAAAAATAATGCACACGCATGATGTTTAAATGAGTTTTGAAAACACTCCACGTTAATTTGAAGGAAAAAGAATGAGGCTTTTAAAAACTGAAGCTATGCGAAACAGGGGGCGGATGAGATGTTATCAAATATAGTCATCCAACTTTATCTGGCATTATAGCACACATTATAACTAATACTAATATTTTCTTTTGTTGCCAGCTTCTTTAAACAGAGAGAAATTAAATTTAACTGAAAAGCATTTCAGCAAACAACACCTAAAATATCTATTGATCATTACTTTGGCGTAAATCCTTGTTCAATCGAATTAACGCACGGACATAGTCTTGTCACTTTTTTACTATTAGTACAAGTTTTATAGTATTTTTTGTATGGTGAAACTATTGACTACCATTAAATCTCCTAAGAAAATAATAATAATAATAATATTAATAATAATAACAATGTAACAATATTCAGAAGAAATTAAAATTTTCTTTCTCATTTCCGTTTCTTTCCTTTTTTTAATACTATTAATTTAATTTATTGTTATCGTATATATGGTTGTTCAGTGTATTATTTACTTACTTTCCTGTTTTTAACCTTTTTTGGCATTTCTTAGTGATAAATAAATATATGTGAAACAGCTACAGATTTCAATACATATATAATATATACTATATAAGAAAAGAAATAAGTTAAAGCACAATACTAATTTTAGAAATCTAATAATTCATTAGGTGTTTCTATCTGTATCGCCACCGCATTATTACTACTAATCGAAGTAAAAAAAAAAAATATTATAGTCATAATTCAGTATTATTCTTTTTCCTCTTAATATTTAATGTTTTAATTGTAATAGTTAAAAAATTATTATACTATAAACATTATTACGCGTATCTTGAAGAAAGAGTCAAAAGTACGAAAGTTAGAAACAAACAAAAAAAGAACAATCATAGAAATAAACTTGTACGTATAAAATTATTACTATTATTATTTTTATTATTATTATTATTATGGTTTGTTCTTATTACTATTTTTTTTTTTACTTTCTTCAGTTTTTTTTTCCCCCCATTTTGTTTTTCGTGTCTTGTGAAATGAATCCCTTTGCGGAATGAATACAAAAATTAAGTTATTAATAATTCACACATTCAATAAACTAAAAGAAGTAAAAGAAAAAAAAAGAATTATAAAAAAAAAAAAATCTTTTTTAGGATAATTCATTATTATTATTCAATAGCTATTGATCCCTTTGTAATTTACTAATAAATATTTTCATCGCAATTCAAATCGCACATGGTATTCTTATTATTATTATTATCTAATTCCTGATGTCCATCTGCATACATAAATCAGTTATTCAGCTTTACACTTGGAATTCCCAAATTCTTTCTTATATATCTTTTCCCCTTTTCGAATTTCCGTTTCGCAGCCGCTCCGCTTTAAATAAAATGTGACGAAAAAAAACATTCGCCTACGGAAGAAGGAAAAACAGCAGGGGCGGGAAGCGATTCCTATCGGTTTTAAGGGCTTTTGAATTGGCCAGAGGCTTAAATTAAAAAACACCTCCCCAACCCCGATCACCACCCACTTTCAATTTATTTAAATATGCTGAAATTTAAGCGCCAATCGGAAATACTAAACACAAAAATACAAATCAGTTAGCAGAATGGAAAAAAAATAATTAGTTCAGAAAGAGCATTTGCACGTCAAAAAAGATATCGAAAAAACATTTTCCACAGCTGACGCCAGGCACCAAAAGAATTGCAACCCGCCAGCAGCAACCCCCGATCAAAACCCCCTCCCACAAATACACCCGCACATTTAAATACGCATTGCTTTGGCCGTTTCCCAAATAGAAAGCCGCTATGAAATGGAATGCCGCCGTTCTGCCGCAGAGGGGAATTTCTTCCCATCAGGGACACCCGAAAGGAGGACCCCCAACCGCCGAACCCTTTTAATGTTTCGTCCCGAAAACGAATGGGAAGCCGCCCCCAAAACACCCCCCCAAAAAAAACGCCTGCAAATGTTTTTTAAACGATGGTTGAATCGCTTAACAATTCTCCGCCGAGAACGTGCAAGTCAGTTTCCGTTTCTTTTCTTCTTTTTTCTTTCTTAGGGGGGTAATTGTACATCACTCCTTTTTTGAGCGGCGAACGGCCGCGGCTGAGTGCAGCCCCGCGGGCAGCGCACGTTTCGGAAAGCGTTGGGCCCGGGGCTTCATCTAGGAGCACGCGCTGGTGTTTCCCCGTTTCCTGGGGAAGCCTGGGATTGCCCCAGGTCCCGGCTTTCCTCTGCATTTTCTTATGCACACAAAAGCAGGATTTTTGTTCAGTTTTACGGGAGGGACTTTAGCATTGATTCTAAGCCGAAATAAGAAAAGAAAATACCTTCCACTTTAACCCTTGTGTTTCTTCTTTGCATATTTAACTGTGTTTTTTAATTTGTATTATATACATTTAAATTATGGGGAGGAGCGATTGCTAGCCACGTTCACGTCGTGCTCTCTGTTGGTAGCCCTTTCGGATGAACTAAGAGCTAGGTAATTTTGAATTGTCTCCTTCGGGAGAATTGGAATGTGTTACCAAACTGGCGATGCCTTCCCACCGCATTTCTTTTATGTGCGGTGCGGGTGCGGATTCCTTTTTTTTTAGGCCTAAGGCCCCTTTTGGTTTAGCCGATGAAGCCGAAAAGTGTTTAGTAGAGGACGGCGAACTGGTCCTCGACTTCGACCGTCAAAAAATCAAGACAACACAAAATAGATTATTTTTATTTATTATCATCCCTAAAGGGGTGGGGCCTTTGGCCCAATGAACCATTAACCATTATATTTATTTATAAATGTTTAACATTTATACCTGGAAAGTCTTCTTTAAAACACCCCAACAAAAAACCTTAAAACTTTAAAAAGTGATTTCATCCTCCTTTGCACATTATAATCTTACACTCCCTTATGGTTCGACAGTTTTCACTTGTGATATGCCTCCTTGCCCTCCTCCTACAGCGAGGGTTCCCCTATGTACATATACATGTATTGCTATTTTGTTTCCCACAATATATAGGCGATATAGATGAATATAAGTTTTACCGAAGGGGCTTCGCCGTTCGCCAATCCACCATTTTCAAAAAAACATACGGAACACCGTCGCAGCAAAAGAATATATATATTTTTTCGCGACAATGTTCGACTCCCTTTGGTAAATTGGGAACAAAAAGGAAAATTATATTCTGACTACCGATGAAAATAAAAATGAAAAACGGAGAGAAGCAAAGTATACACGGATGAACAAAAAACTTTATCNGTGGAAGGTGTTTTCTTTTCTTATTTTCGGCCTACAATCAATGCTAAAGTTCCCCCCGTAAAACTGAACAAACTGGGTAACACCCGCGCGTGCCCCTAGATTAAGCCCCGGGCCCAACACTTTCCGAAACGCGCACTTCCCGCGCTATGTATCTGCAGGTGCCGCGCGCAAAAAAGGAGTGATGTGCATGGTAAAATTAACCCCCCCAAAAAACAAGACAAAACAAAAAAAAGTATTGTTTGTGGTGGAAAGAAAGTTATTAACGGCGAAGTTCTTGGGGTTCCAAAAAGGATATTAAAAATATATTAGTTTGATAAGCTTTAATTAATTGGGGGAGCGATTGCTAGCCACGTTCACGTCGTGCTCTCTGTTAGTAGTCCCTTCGGATGAACTAAGAGCTAGGAAATTTTGAATTGTCTCCTTCAGGGGAATTGGAATGTGTTACTAAACTGCCGATGCCCTCCCACCGCATTTGTTTTATGTGCGCTGCGGGTTCGGATTCCTTAAAGCCTAAGGCCTCTTTTGATTTAGCCGAGAAAGCCGAAAAGTGTTTGGTAGAGGGCGGGGAACTGGTCCTCGACTTCAACAAAATTCAAGACAACACAAAAAAGATTATTTTTATTTTTTATTATCATCCTTAAAAGGGTGGGGCCTTTGGCCCAATGAACCATTAACAATTATATTTAATTATAAATCTTTAACATATAGATATATTGTGGAAAACAAAATAGTAATATATTTATATATATATAAAGATAAGAAAGGAGAAGTAAAGGAAAGTATACTAGTATTTATTAAATACCACAATCCCAAGTCTAATATATATATTATAATTTTAAATTATTAAAATTGAAAGAATAGTTATTTTTCTACCGAGGAGAGAGCCTTTTTCTTTGTTTATATTGAAGAGTTTACGGAAGGAATCGATGCCTAAATTATTCCGAAAGAGAAATGGATTTGATGGTCGTGATATTACTTATAATTTTATCACGACTTTTTTATGAGCCCAGTATAATTAACAAAATTAGAATTCATAATATTTCGACATTGAGATACTTCATTTCATTACTTTTATTTCATTCCTTTTACTTGTTGTATTCATAAATTTCAAATTAGGAGGGAACCTTTTTAGATTTGTTTTCGGTTTCAGACACAGAGAAACAAAACAATTTTGTAAATTAACTTTGACGGAATATTTTCCTTGTATATGCATAAAATATGATTTAATTTAATAAAACCGCACTCCATTTTGCCCCTTAGGATTTTTTCTTTACCTTTTGTGTGTTATGGAAAGTTTTTTGTCCCTTGTTTACTTTGTTCCTCTTCCTCTTTTCCTTTTTTCTCATGTACAGATTTATACCCAAGAACTTTAGCCAAGGTTTTAAATCCAAATTGAATTGTATTTTCCCAAAAAGAATTTGGAATTTAAATTAAAAATAAAATAATAAATATTAATAAATAGTAAGAATAATAATTACATATTTAAATTTTTTTAGTAAATTTTATTTGTAGCGGCATCTCGTTAAAAACCGTATCTGGTTTGAAGTATTTATTCTTGGGTTAGAGTCAATCTGATTTATTTGGTGTAGTTATCAGAGTGCTTATGGAAGGATTAGCGGAGCTAATTTTCGATGCTATAAACCTTTGCAATAGTTCATCCTCTCCATGAGTTAATTTTGAAGGAAACTGGATATTTTTGTGATTTATTTTGGTCGAAGCAAACAATGGCAGGCAATAGCAATTTACATAATTAGAACCGCATTTTACATCCACTAATTTTATTTATGGAAAGATAGTTTATTTTGTATCTGGATTACAATGGTTTTTCAGACATTCATATCTTCTATATTTCCTTAAAAATATTACCTTTAAGATGTTATCCATTAGTTTGGATAACCGCTTCAAGTACTTTTGATACAGTTGCTTTCTGTATATTAATGATTTTACAACCCGAAGTTTTTATATAGTGTTCTCAACGAAATTTAGCTACTTTTCAACAAAATAAAAATTTTCTCCATAAATTGAAATACATATATATTGACATACGATACAAATTCAATAGGGTAGATCAAAACTTTGTGTATATTTTGCGCATATACTCTTTTCTTTTTTGCGCGAATCATGAGTCCATTTCATGAAGTCCATTTCTGTTTACATGCGACTTTGGCATTTTGTTATTCTAGATTGGGTCTTGTTGACACGTCGGTTCGGTCTGCATCACGGCGTGCCATTTATGACGTCAGGCTCAAGAAAACCCTTTTTGCATACCGTTCTCAATGATGTTCGGTGTGCAGCTTATGACGCCAGGTGTGTTTCTTATTCCTAGTCCTTTATACATTCAAGTTGTCGTTGTTTTTTATTTTCTTTTTGCTCATCTGTCACACATTGTTGGCCTTGAATTGGGGCTTCTAGTCTCTATATCATTAATCAGCCTCTTTTGTTTTTTAACGTAAATTATGAGTCCATTCCATGAAGGTTATCTACCAGCGTGGACACAGCTAATATTGGCCTCAGTAGCGGCAGAAATTACCCCAGGGTGCTACATTTCGCTGTACCAAAGAGATGCTTCAGAGGAGGAATGGATACACCTGAGCGCCGAAGTGGTCTTGATTATCACGTCTTTCTAACCCTAATAATTTCTTAATCGAAGTGGTGACTATCTTCGATTCAACCATACTAAAACCACACTACGGACTTGTGGGCTTCTCGTTTGGTGTCCCGTCAGGAAACTACGAATTCAGGGACTTACAAATAACCAGAGCGCCTGATTCTATGATTGAAACCGATGTGGAATCTAATTCGTCTTCAGAACTGAGTCGCAGGAGTACAACTACAGATTACAGGGTGAATGCTCCTCCTTTCAAGAAACGGCGTACGAAAAATGTATCAAGTGAGAATTCGAGAGATTCCTCCATCCATCATCGCCGTGCCATTTCACGCAGGAATGGATTCTACCTTCTCAATGTGTACACATGGAAGCCAAACACTCACATTTATTCCTCGGAAACGACTAGTAGACTAAAGGAATTGTTATGCGAACGTTTTCAAGTGGTAGAGAATGAGAGCTATGTCCTCACGCAGATGATTGAGGGCATCATTGATTGTAAAGCAGTCCCAAAGTCTCCCAGAGAAAGAACGACCGCATGGTCACAACGTTCGGATTGGCTAGACCATACTGGAGGGTGCTAAGGAATGTGGTGCTGCGTGAATGACTCCGAGGAGTACAAGTTGATTATTCAATTCACAGCGGGAAAAACACTCACGAAACACCCCTTCAAGGCATATTCAGTGATAGTCCCTTGTCATGGTCAATCGATGAAGTGGATAATCAGTTACATCAAGGGTAATTCAGTATACAGCTCACAGGGCTTTTCTCTCCCCTGGACCCAACTATCGGCAGATTCCATCAAGAGAGGAGCGTTAGGAGAGGAGCATTAACTTTCCTGACGAAATGCGTGGGCCAAAAGAAGATTCAGATATACACCCTGTCGTTAATTGGTAAGCATGCCAACTCTCAAGAACTATTTTCCGAATTAAGGATAAGATAGATCCTTCCACACAAACTAAGAAGTCAGAGCTTCACTACATCCTCAAAGAAGAGAGTGGATAGGAACATGGAATTCAACTTTCCATTAAACGCTAAGCCAGTTGACGTTTTAGATATCTCTAACATTTGGAAGAGCCTCCCACCAGCTAAGCTGCAGAGACTGGATTACTTATTGTAGTACTTGGCACTTCAACGTCAGATATGAATTACACGAAGGTTACTTCAGGAGCTTTATCAACAAGAGACGTACAAACACTTGAGGATGTTGATATAACACGACGCATTCCAACGCTTCTGAGTGCCCCTCCGAGTATTCTCGACCATCGAAGAAAGGGATGCAGGACTTCGACGTCGTTTCATAGCATGGCCTAAGGAGAGTAACATGTTAGTATGCCGCTCAGGTTACAAACCACTAGTGCCTCAGTATCACGTATCTCATTATTTAAGACGCGGTAATTTTGGAATCTTCTTTTATCACAGATCTCACAACGAGTTTCTTTCAAGTTCCTTTAACTTTGCAACGTAGGCAGTATTTTCGATTCATGGACTCCAATGGAAAAATTTACGAACGAACTCGTTTTCCCATGTGGTACATGTTTTCACCCGAGATCAAGCGGATTCTGATTTATCTCTGGTCATCCTGATTACGTAACAATCCCAGTACTAGCACCAGCAAATCAAGTAGATATATGGATTGATAACATCCGGTTCACAGGCTCTAAAGAAGTAGTCCAACAAGTTGCAGAGACGTTTTTATCCAGAACAACAATATCGCGCAGCGATTAACTCCTCCGACACCATGCTAGGGGAAGAATATAACTTCATAGGGTTGTACTTTAACCATTCCAAGAAGACAGTTTCTGTTAGGCGACGAACCTCCTGAAGAACACAATGGCTTCATGATAAACTATCATTCTCAGAGCTAGAGCGATTAGTCGGCCAGCTTGTTTTCCAGTACCGTGTGTGGGGCGTTGAAATGTTCCGATTTTATTGTGCTCTAAAAGTCACACGTCGCCGATTATCACAACTAGCACGCCATGCCATAGGAGAAAACGAACTGGTACATCTTCCTCCTTCAGTACAACGTAAATTCAATGAGTGAAGGGCCTTGGCAACGACAAATATCTCTCGTTTTATAGAGAATTTAGGGATAACACACTTACACGCCGTTCACCGATGCAAGTCTTAAGGGTTTGGATGGTAGACGACATCACGAGTTACCTTTGGAGTTTGGAAATCTTTGGGGTACTTTGGACAACAACCCTATTCATGACCTAGAAGGAAAGGCTATTCTGTTATCTTTAGAAGCTTGCGGAAAACGTATTTTCCCATTCACACTCACTCTAACAGTAGGATAACACCACGATCATTTCCACACTCAAGAGGAAGAGAGGTAGAACGGTCGTTCTTAACAGCATTTCCTCAACAGTGCTTGAGTGGATGCTAACCCATCACGGCTCTTATCAAGGTACATATGTTGCTTCCAACGATAACCTGGTAGATAATCCTTCAAGGCAACTCTCTATTTCCCAACACACACAGACATCCGTATTTACCGTGGGATCGGATTCTTCTGCATAAATTGTGATTTCCTCCCCTTTCCTCTTTCACTCCCCTCTCCTTTTTCTTCTTTACTTGCTAATAGGTGTTGTCTGTTTACTGGCTAAATGGGTGGTTTATATAAAAAGGTAGGTACGGGGAAGTTCTTGGGATTCCAAAAAGGATATTAAAAATATACTGCGCTTAGTAAGTTAAACACACGAATGAAAAAACAATCCTATAAGTACTGTTTACGCATTTTGATACGCGGTATGAATTTCAACTTGCATGAGAGTGATGGGAATCACCGAGTCCGACCTACAAACTAATTTGTCGGAATGGATTAGTGATATGGGATCACCGATTGACACTACAGAATTGGAGCGTCCTTCTGTCTCGGTTCGCTTTCACAGGCTGCTAAAGTCAAAGAAGGGAGCTGTCGTCCTCATCGACAACTTTGACACGCCTCTGGTGGAGAGTGTCGGGACGACGGAGGAGGAGGGGGTGCGGATATTCTACGAGAATTTCTTTTTGAAGCTTAATAACCAGAATACGCTCAAGAACGTGTTCTTCCTGCTCGCGGTGGGCACGTTGCCGAAGAGCCACATCCAGAAGGAGCTATTCACAGAGTTTTTTTACCGGATGTGAGCTCGAACCCGATGTGGGCGGAGGTGTGCGGGTTCAGCATGCCCGAAATTAAGGAGACGCTCGCAGACCACATCACGGCTGTGTGGGGTGAGGACAAGGAGACAAAGAGAGTCTTAAAGGAGTTCTTTTTTTTTTTTTTTTCCGATGCAGCTGAAAAGGCTACTCGTGTAGACCAAATTATCGTTGGCGGGGTTTCGATTTTCTAGGCGGTTTTGCCTTCTTGTAGCAGGGATCAGTGGACCACCCTCACTATCCGCATCAGTTCCATAGGACAGGGACTACAAGTCTCACAAGATCGCAGGAGCATCCTCACAGCCAGGGTTTTTACAAAGCCCGCACACACCTCTGAGCATACTTTAAGTAGCTAAGGTTCTTGTTCGCCTGCCTAAAGATCTTTCAGTCAAAGAAACTTAACCGCAGAATCAAAACATAAAAATAAAATAAAAAATGAACTGAAAAATAACTAAATGAATAAACTAAAAGAAATAAAAGAAAGTTTATCTAGAGAGCCCCCTATGATGGCAAAACTCTATCTGGAAGTCCTCCGTACCTCTCTTCCCGCACTGACTGCTTCCTCATGGTGAGGCTGTAGCGTCCGAGAGTAGAGGGCTGGGATATCCAAAGAGAGCACATAAGAACTGCGGAAGCGACCTATGCGTGTATGTGTCGTGCAGATCGAGATCCTTTACTGCAAACTTGAACGTCCTGCGGAGTGAGTCTAATGCGGGACACCGAAGCAAATGCTCCGGCGTTTCCTCACTGGCAGGTCGAAAATCAGCTCTCTCCTTCTCGAACGATGCACCGTGTTTCACTCGCATGTGGACAGCGAGAGTGGAGGCAGTCGCTAATGCCGCATTGCAGATCTCACA